>JAPYYA010001328.1:0-25166 GCA_028533165.1 Leontopithecus rosalia | reverse complement strand
CATTGCAGCACTGTTTACAATAGCAAAGACCTGGAACCAACCCAAATGCCCATCGATGATAGACTGGACTGGGAAAATGTGGCACATATACACCATGGAATATTATGCAGCAATCAAAAACGATGAGTTCGTGTCCTTTGTAGGGACATGGATGAATCTGGAGAACATCATTCTCAGCAAATTGACACAAGAACAGAAATGGAAACACCATATATACTCACTCATAGGCGGGTGATGAACAATGGGAACACATGGACATAGGGAAGGGAGCACCACACACTGACGTCTATTGGGGGAAATAGGGGAGGGACAGCGGGGTGTGGGGAGCAGGGGAGTGATGGCATGGGGAGAAATGCCAAATATGGGTGAGGGGGCGGAAGGCAGCAAAACACACTGCCACGTGTGTACCTATGCAATTATCTTGCATGTTCTGCACATGTACCCCAAAACCTAAAATGCAATAAAAATTAAAAAAAATGGTATGCAAGAAAATACCTCACAATTCCAGGCACGTCAATTCCAGGTAAGGCAATTTTAGACAAGGCAATTCCAGGCAAGGTAAGGCAAGGAAAGGCAATTTCAGGCCAAATAATGCTGGGCAAAACAATTCCCGGCAATACCAGGCAATGTATTTTCAATCAAGGCAATTCCAGGCAAGGCAATTCCATCAAGGCAATTTCTAGCAATTCCAAACAAAGAATTTTTCAGGCCATGCAATTCCAGGCTTTTCCAGGCAAGGCAATTTCAGGCAATCCCTCGGAAGGCATTTTCAAATAAGAAATTCCAGGCAAGTCCAGGTAAGGCAATTCCAGGCTTGGCAATTCCAGAAAATTCTAGGCAAGGCAATTGAAGGCAAAGCAATTTCAGGCAATTCCAGGAAAGGCAATATTTGGTACAGCAATTTCAGGAAAGGCAAATACAGGCAAGGTATTCAAGGTAATTCCAGGCAAGGCCATTACGGGAAAGACAATTTCAGGCAATTACAGGAAAGGCAATTGCAGGCAATTTCAGGATTGGCAAATCTAGGCAAGGTAATACCAGTCAATTTCAGGCAAGGCAATTTTTGGCAACTCCAGGCCAGAAAATTCCAGGAAAGGCAATTCCTGGCAAGACAAATCCGGGCAATTCATGGGAAGGCAATTTCAGAAAATTCCAGGCAAGGCAATTCCAGGCAAGACAATTCTAGGCAACTCCAGGCAGAAAAATTCAAGTGAAGGCAATTCCAGGCAATTCCAGGTAAGGCAATACCCGAGAAGGATATGATAGAAAATTTCACACAAGGCAATTCCAGGCAAGACAATTTCAGGCAATTCCAAGAAAGGCATTTTCCGGAAATTCCAGGCAAGGCAATTTTAGACAAGGCAATTCCAGGCAATTTAGGCAAGGCAATTCCAATCAATTCCTGGCAATGCAATACCAGACAAGGCAATTCCATGCAATTCTAGGCAAAACAATTCAAGTCGAGGCAATTACATTCAATTCCAGGCCAGGCAATTCCAGGCAGAAATATTCCAGGCAATTTCAGACAAGGCAAATTTAAGCAAGGCAATTCCATGCAATTTCAGGCAAGGCAATTTCTGCCAACGGAATTCCAGGCAATTTCAGGCAATGAAATTTCATGCAAGGAAATCCCAGGCAAGGAAATTCTAGACAATTTCAGACATATCAATTCCAGGCAAGGCACTTTCAGGAAATTCCAAAAAAGGCAATGTCAGACACGCAATTCCAGGCAGTCACAGGAAAGGCAATTCCTGGCAAAGAAAGTTTAGGCAAGGCAATTACAGGCAATTTCAGGCAAGTCTATTGTAGGCAAGGAAATTCCAAGAAATTCCAGGCAAAGCAATTCTCAGCAAGGCAATTCCAGGCAATTCCAGGCAAGTCAATTCCATGCTTGGCAACTCCAGGAAATTCCAGGCAAAAAAATTACAGGCAAGGCAATTCCAGGCAATTTCAGGCAAGGTAATTTTAGGCAAGGCAATTCTAGGCAATTCCAGGCAATTCTAGGCAATTCCAGGCAAGGCAATTCCAGACACTTCCAGGAAAGAAAAATTGAGGCAAGGCAGTCCCAGGCAATTTCAGGCAAAACAATTTTGGGTGAGACAATTCTAGGCAATTTCAGGCAAGGCAATTCTTGGCATGGCAATTCAAAGCAATTCCAGGCAAGGCAATTCCCAGCAAGGTAACAAGAGGCATGTCAATTGCAGTCCATTAGAATCAAGTCAATTCCAGGCAAGGCAATTTCAAGCAATTCCAGGCAAGGCAATTCCAGAAAATTTCAGGGAGGGCAATTATTCTAGGCAAGGCAAGTTAAGCCAATTATTCCAGGACAGACAAGGCAAGACAACTCCAGGCAAATCAAAGCAAGGCAATTACAGGCAACTTCAGGAAAGGCAATTCCAGGAAAGGCAATTCCAGGCAATCCCATGCAAGGCAATTCCAGGCAAGGCAATTCCAGGAAATTTCAGGCAACAAAATTTCAGGTATTTTCAGGCAAGGAAATTCAAAGCAAGGCAATTACAGGCAAGGCAATACCTGGAAAGGCAATTTCAGGCAATTACAGGCAATTCCCAGCAAGGCAATTCCGGGGAAGGTAACTCCAGGCAATTCCAAGGAAGGCAATTCCAGGCAAAACAATTCCAGGCAATTCCATGAAAGGCAGTTTTAGGCAAGAGAGTTTCAGGCACTTCCAGTCAAGGCAATTTCAGGGAACGAAACTCCTGGCAAGAAAATTTCGTGCAAAGCAATTCCATTGAAGTCCAGGAAAGGCAATCCCAGGCAATGGAATTCAAGGCAATTCTAAGCAAGGAAATTCCAGGCATGGCAAATCCAGGAATTAAAGGTAAGAAAATGCAGGCAAGGCAATTCTAGGCAATTGCAGGCAAGGCAATTTTAGGCGAGGCAATTCCAGGCAAGGCAAATCCAGACAAGGCAACTCCAGGTGATTTCAGGCAAGGCAATTCCAGGCAAGGCACTTCCAGGCATTTCCAGGCAAGGCATTTACTGGCAAGAGTATTTCAAGCAATTTCAGGCAAGGCAATTCCAGGCAAGGCAATTCCAGGCAATAAAATTCCAGGCTGTTCCAGGCCAGAAAATTCCAGCCAAGAAAATTTCAGAAAAGGCAATGCAAAAAAAGCAATTTTAGGCAAGGAAATTTCAGGCCAGGCAATTCTGAGCAAGGCAAGGCAAGGCAATTCCAGGCTAGGAATTTCCAGTCAAGGCAATTCCAGGCAAGGCAAGGCTAGGCAAGGCAATTCCAGTAAAGAAACTTCCAGGCAAGGCAATTCTATGCCATTCCAGAAAAGGCAATTTCAGGCACGACAATTCCACGCTAAACAATTCCAGAAGAACAATTCCAGGCAATTCCAGGCAAGGCAATTAAAAGCAAGGCAATTCCAGGTAAGGATATTCCAGGCAATTCTAGGCAAGTTAATTCTAGGCAAGACAATTCCAGCCAAAACGATTCCAGGTAATTCCAGGAAACACAATTTTAGGCAAAACATTTAAAGACAATTCCATGCAAGGTCATTTCAGCCAAGGCAATTCCAGGCAAGGCCACTCCAGGCAATTCCAGGCAAGGTAATTTGGGCAATTCCATTAAAGGCAATTCCAGACACAGCAGTTATTCCAGGCATGGCAAGATAAGGCAATTATTCCAGACAAGGCAAGGTAAGGCATGGCAAGGCAATTACAGGCAAAGCAACTAAGACAAAACAATTCTAGGCAAGAAAATACCTGGCAATTCCACGCAAGTCAATTCTAGGTAAGGCAATTTCAGGCAAGGCAATTCCAAGCAAAGCAATTCCAGGCAAGGCAATTATAGGCCAGGCAATGCCAGGCAAGGCAATTCCAGGCTATACCAGGCAATGTATTTTCAATCAAGGTTATTCCAGGCAAAGCAATTTCAGTCAAGGCAATTCCTAGAAATTTCAAACAATTCAATTTTAGGCAATGGAATTCCAGGTGTTTCCAGGCAAGGCAATTCCAGTCAAGGCATTTCCAGGCAATTCCAGGCAAGGCAATTCCAGGAGATTTTAGGCAAGGCAAATTTCAGGAAAGGCAATTACAGACAATTTCTGGCAAGGCAATTCTTGGCAAGGCATTTCCAGGTAATTGAATTCCAGGCAAGTGCAGGTAAGGCAATTCCAGGCAAATACAGGAAAGTCAGTTGCAGGCAAGGCAAATCCAGGCAATTCTTGGAAAGGCAATTTTAGGCAAAACAATTAAAGGCAATTCCAGGAAAGACAATTCCTGGTAAGGTAATTTCAGGCAGGGAAATTCCAGGCAGGGCAATTGCAAGAAAGGCAATTCCAGGCAGGAAAATTCCAGGTAATTCCAGGCAAGGCAATTAGAGACAAGGCAAATTCAGGCAAGGAAATTCCAGGCAAGGCAATTTCAGGGAAGGTAATTCAAGGTAATTTCAATAAAGGCAATTCCAGGCAAGGCAATTTCAGGCAATGCCAAGTAAGGCAATTTTAGAAAAGACAATATCAGGAACTTCTAGGCAAGCCAATTTCAGGCAAGGAAACTCAAGGCAAGGAAATTTCACCCAAGGCAATTTTATTGAAGTTCAGGCAAGGCAATTCCACGCAACACAATTCGAGGCAATTTCAAGCAAGAAAATTTCAGGCACGGCAAATCCATGCAATTCCAGACAGGTAACTCTAGGCAAGACAATTCCAGACAAGGCAACTCCAGGTGATTCCAGGCAAAACAATTCCAGGCAAGGCACTTCCAGGCAGTTCCAAGCAAGGCATTTACTGGCAATGGAATTTCAAGCCATTCCAAACAGGGCAATTCCAGGCAAGGCAATTGCAGGCAAGGCAATTCCAGGCAAGAAAATTCCAGGCTATTCCAGGCAAGAAAATTCCAGGAAAGAATTTCCAGCAAGGCAATGCAACAAAAGGCAATTCCAGGAAAGGAAATTTTAGGCCAGGTAATTTCGAGCAAGGCAAGGCAAGGCAAGGCAATGCAAGGCAATTTCAGGCTAGGCATTTCCAGGCCAGGCAATCCCAGGCTAGGAAAAGCTAGGCAAGGCAATTTCAGTAAAGGCACTTCCAGGCAAGACAATTTCAGTCAAGGCAATTTTAGGCATGGCAATTCCAGGGAATTCAATTCTCTGCCATTTCATGAAAGGTTTTTTTAGGCACGACAATTCCAGGCAATTCCAGTCAAAACAATTACAAGAAAATAATTCCCGGCAATTCTAGGCAAGGCAATTCTAGGCAACCAATTCCAGGCAGTTCCAGGTTAGGCTATTCCAAGCAATTCTAGGCAAGTTAATTCTGGGAAAGGCAATTCCAGGCAATTTCAAGTATGGCAATTCCAGGCAAGGCAACTTCAGGGACTTCCAGGCGAGGTAATTTCAGACAATTTCAATAAAGGCAATTCCAGACACAGCAATTACTTCAGGAACAGCAAGGTAAGGCAATTATTCCAGGCAAGGCAAGGTAACACATGACAAGGCAATTTCAGACAAAGCAATTCCAAGCAATACAATTTTAGGCAAGGCAATTTTAGGCCACGCAATGACAGGAAAGGCAATTTCAGGCAATACCAGGCAATGTGTTTCAATCAAGGCAATTCCAGGAAATGCAATTCCAGTCAAGGCAATTCCAAGCAATTTCAAAGAAGGCAATTTCATGCAATGCAATTCCAGGCATCTCCAGGCAAGGCAATTCCAGTCAAGGCATTTTCAGGCAATTTTAAACAAGGCAATTCCAGGATATTTTAGGCAAATAAATTTTAGGCAAGGCAATTTCAGGCAATTCCAGGAAAGGCAATTCTTGGCAAGGCATTTCCAGATAAGGCAATTTCAGGCAAGTCTAGGTAAGGCAATTCCAGCAAAGGCAAATCCAGGCAATTCCAGGCAAAGCAAATCCAGGCAAGGCAGTTCCTGGTAAGGCAATTCCAGGCAGGGCAATTTCAGGCAATTCCAGGCAAGACAATTAGAGGCAAGGCAATTTCAGGCAATTACAAGCAAGAAAATCCAGGCAAGGCTGTTCCAGGAAAATCCATGCATTGCAATTTTAGACAAGGCAATTCTAGGCAAATACAAAGAAGGCAATCTTAGGCGAGGCAATTTCAAAAACTTCTAGCGAGGAAATTCGAGGCAAGGCAACTCCAGTAACCTCCAGGCAAGGCAATTTTAGGCAAGGAAATTCCACACATGGCAACTTCAGGCCATTTCAGGCAAGGCAATTCTAGGGAAGGCAATTTGAGACAATTCCAGGCAAGGAAATTCAAGGCAAGGCAATTCCAGGCAATTCTACTCAAGGCAAATTGTAGCATTTCAATTCCAAGCAGTTCCAGGCAAGGCAATTCCAGGCAAGACAATTCCAGGAAATTCCAATCAAAACAATTTCAGGCAAAGCAGTTTCAGGCAATTCCAATTCATGCAATTCCAGGCAAGGCAATCCCAGGAAAGGCAACTCCAGGCAATTCCAGTCAAAGTAATTCCAATCAAGGCAATTCCAGAAAATTCCAGGCAAGGCAACTATTCCAGGCGAGGCAAGGCAAGGCAAGCAAAAAAATTTCAGGAAAAGCAAGGCAAGGCAATTCTAGGCAATTCCAGGCAATTCCAGGCAAGGCAATTCAAGGCAAGAAAATTCCAGACAATTTCAGGCAAGGCAATTTTCAGCAAATCAATTACACACAATTACAGGCAAGGCAATTCCAGACAAGGCAATTCCAGGCCATTTTTGGGAAGGCATTTCCTGGCAACTCCAGGCAAGGCAATTCCAAACAAAACAATTTAAGCAAGGCAATTCCAGTCAATTTTAGGAAAGGCAATTTCAGACAAGGCAATTCCAGGTAATTCCAGGCCCGGCAATTCCATGCAAGACAATTTCAGGCAAGTCAATTCAATGCAAAAAGTTCTACGCAAGGCAATTCCAGGCAGTTACAGGCAAGGCAATAGCTTGGAAGGCAATTCCAGGGAAGGCAATTATTCCAGGCAAGGAAAGGGAAGGCAATTAATCCTTGACAGGCAAGGCGAGGCAATTCTAGGCAATTTTTTAAAAGGCAATTCCAGGCAAGGCAATTCTAGGAAATTCCAGGCAAAAAAATTCCAGGCAAGGCAATTCCAGAAAATTACAGGCAAGGCATTTCAAGGTGAGGCAATTCCAGCCAAATCCATGCAAGGCAATTTTAGGCATTTTCAAACAAGGTAAATCCAGGCAAGGCAATTTCAGACAAGGCAATTTCAGGAATTTCCAGAAAAGGTAACTTCTGGCAAGGTATTTTCAGAAAATTTCAGGCAAGAAAATTACATACAATTCCAGGCAAGGCAATTACAGGCAATTCCATGAAAAGCAATTCCAGGCAAGGCAATTCCACGCAATTCCAGGCAAGGCATTTTTCTGCAAGAAAACTTGAGGCACTTCCAGGCAAGGCTATTCCAGGAAAAAAAATTCCATGCAAGGCTATTCCAGGGAAGACCAGGCAAGGCAATTTCAGGCAACTCAATTCCAGGCAATTCCAAGCAAGAAAATTCCAGGCAGGGCAAATCAAGGCAATTCCAGGCAAGTCAATTTTAGGCAAGGCAATTCCAGAAAAGGCAACTCCAGGTGATTCCAGGGAAGGCAATTTCAGGCAAGGTAATTCCAGGCAGTTCCAGGGAAGGCATTTACTAAGAAGGCAATTTAAAGCAATTCCAGGCAAGGCAATTCCATGCAATTCCAGGCAAGGCAATTTCAGTCAATTCCAGGCAAAAAAATTCCAGGCAAGAAAATTCCAGTGTATTCCAGGCAAGAAAACTTCAGGCAAGGCAATGCAAAAAAAAAAAAAAAAACAACTCCAGGCAAGGCAATTTTAGGCCAGGCATGTCCAGACAAGGCAATTTCAGGGAAGGCAAGGCTAGGCAAGGCAATTCCACTAAAGGCAATTCCAGGTAAGGCAATTTCAGGGAAGGCAATTTCAGGCAAGGCAATTCTATGTCATTCCAGGCTAGGCAATTTCAGGCACGACAATTTCAGGCAATTCCAGGCAAAACAATTTCCAGTCAAAGCAATTCCAGGCAATTCCAGGCAAAGCATTTTCAGATAATGCAATTCCAGGCAATTCCAGGCAAGGCTATTCCAGGCAATTTTAGTTAAGTCAATTCCAGGCAATTCAAGACAAGGCAATTCCAGGTACAACAATTCCAGGCAATTTCAAGCAAGGCAATTTCAGCCACAGCAATTATTCCAGGCACAGCAAGACAAGGCACTTATTCCAGGCAAGGCAAGGTAAGGCATGGCAAGGCAATTCCCGGCAAAGCAAGACAAGGCAAAACAATTTTAGTCTGGGAAATACCTGGCAATTCCAGGCACGACAATTCCAGGTAAGGCATTTCCAGGAAAGGCAATTTCTGGCAAAGCAATTCCAGGCAAGGCAATTCATGGCAAGGCAATTAAAAGCAATTTCATGTACTTCCAGGCAAGACAATTCCAGACAAGGCAATTTGAGGCAATTCCAGGCAAGGCAATTCCAGGCAAGACAATTCCAAGCAAAACAGGGGAAGAAAAGGCAAGGAAAGAAAAGGCAATTTCAGGCCAGGCAATTTAAGGAAAGGCAATTCCAGGCAATGTAATACCAGGCAAGGCAATTTCAGGCATTTTTAGGGAAGGCAATTCCAGGCAAGACATTTCCAGTCAATTCCACCCAAGGCAATTCCAGGCAAGGCAATTTTAGGCAAGACAATTCCAAGCGAGGTAATTCCAGGCAAGGCAATTCCAGGCACGGCAATTACAGGCAATTTTAGGAAAGGTAATTATAGGCAAGGCAATTACAGGTAAAAGAATTTCACGCAGAGCAATTCCAGGCTAGGCAATACCAGGGAAGGCAATTTCAGGAAATTCCAGGCAAGACAATTGCAGGCAAGGCAGTTCCAGGCCAGTCCAGGCAAGGCAGTTCCAGGCAAGGCAATTCCAGGCATGAAATTTCCAGGCAAGCTGAGGCAAGGCAATTTGAGGCAAGGCAATTCCAGGCAAGGCATGTTCTGGCAAGGCAATTCCAAGAAATTCCAGTCAAGGCAATTCCAGGAAAGGCAATTATAGGCAATGCAAGGCAAGAAAAGTCAATTCAAGGCAAGGGAATTCCAGGAAATTACAATCAAAGCAATTCTGGGAAAGGTTATTCCACACAATTCCAGGCATGGCAATTCCAGGGAAGGCAATTCCAGGCAAAACAATTCCACCTAAGGCAATTCCAGGCAGGGCAATTTTAGGCAAGGCAATGCAAAAAAAAAAGGTAATTCCAGGCAATGCAATTTTAGGCCAGGCAATTCAAGGCAAGGCAATTCAGGCCAGGATATTCCAGGCAAGGAAATTCCAGACAAGGCAAGGCTATGCAAGGCAATTCCAGTAAAGACAATTCCAGTCAAGGCAATTGCAGACTAGGCAATGCAAAAAAGGCAATTCCAGGCAATGTAATTTCAGGCCAAGCAATTCCTTTCAAGGCAATGCAAGGCAATTCAGTCCTGGCAATACCAGTCAAGGAAATTCCAGGCAAGGCAAAACTAGGAAAGGCAATTCCAGCAAAGGCAATTCCAGGCAGGACACTTCCAGGCAATTTTATGCAAGGCAATTCCACTCAATTTTTAAAAAGGCTGTTTCAGGCAATTCCAGGCACGGCAATACCAGGCAAGAAAATTTCACTCCGTTTTAGGCTAGGCTATTTCAGGCAATTCCAGGCAAAGTAGTTCCAGGCAAGGAAATTCCAGACAATTCAAGGCAAGTCAATTCCAGGCAAAATAATTCCAGGCAATTCCAAGCAAGGGCATTCCAGGCAAGGCAATTCCAGGTCATTTTAGGCAAGGCAACTTCAGGAGAGGCATTTCAAGGCAATTCCAGGCCAAACGATTCCACGCAATTCTAGGCAAGGCAATTTCAGGCAATTTCAATAAAGGCAATTCCATGCAAGCAATTATTCCAGGCAAGGCAAGGTAAGGCAAGGCAAAAAAATTCCAAGCAAAGCAAGTCAATTTAAAACAATTCTAGGCAAGGAAATACCTGGGAATTCTAAGCAAGTCAATTCCAATTAAGGAAATTCCAGGCAAGGCAATTCCAGGCAAAGCAATTAAAGGCAAGACAGTTCCAGGAAAGTCAATTCAAAGCAAGACAATTACAGTCAAGGCAATTCGAGGCCATTCCAGACAAGGCAATTTTAGACAAGGCAATTCCAGGAAAGGCAACTACAGGCAAGACAATTCCAGGCAAGGGATAAAAAAGACAATTTCAGGCAAGAAAATTTCACGCCAGGCAATTTCAGTAATTTCCAGGCAAGGCATTTTCAGGCAAGGCATTTTTAGGCAATTCCAGGCAAGTGAATTCCAGGCAATTTCAGGCAAGGCTATTCCAGTCAAGGCAATTCCTGGCAAGTCAATTCCAGCAAGGGAATTTCAGGTAATTCCAGACAAGGCAATTTCAGGTGATTTCATAAAACGCAATTCCTGACAAGGCAATTTCAGGCAGGGAAATTTCAGGCTAGTCAAATTCAGACAAGGCAATTTCAAGAAATTCCAGGAAAGGCAATTTTTGGCAAGGCAATTCCAGGCAAGGCAATTCCAGTCAATTCCAGGCAAGGCAATTACAAGTCAGGCTATTCGAGGCAATTACAGGTAAGACAATTCCAGGTTATTTCAGGCAAGGCAAATTTAGACAAGGCAATTCCAGGCAATTTCACACAAGGCAATTCAAGGCAAGGTAATTCCAGGAAATTACAGGCAAGGAAATTCCAGGCAAGGCAAGTCCAGACAAATTCAAGCAAGGAAATTTCAGGCAAGAAAATTCCAGGCAATTCCAGGTAAGGCAATTGTAGGCAAAGCAATTCCAGGCAAGGCAACTCCAGAAAACTCCAGGCAAGGAAATTTCAGGCAAGGCAATACCAGGCAAGGAAATTTCACGCTAGGCAATTCTAGGCAATCCCAGGCAAGGGAATTCCAGACAAGACAATTTCAGGCAATTCCAGGCAACGCAATTTCACACAAGGAAATTCCAGGCAATTCCAGGCAAGGAAATTACACAGAAGGCAATTACAAGCAATTCCAGGCAATTCCACGAAAGGCAGTTCCAGGCAAGGCAATTCCATGCAATTCCAGGCAAGGCAATACCAGGCAAGGCTATTCCCAGCAATTCCAACCAAGGCAATTTCAGGCAAGGCAATTTTAGGCAAAGCAATTCCAGGCAATTCCAAGCCAGTCAATTCCAGGCAAGGCAAGTTCTTGCATTTCCACACAAGGTAATACCAGACAAGGCATTTCAAGGCAATTCTAGAAAAAGCAATTTCAGGCAAGGCAATTCCAGGCAAAGCAACTCCAGGCAAATCCAGGCAATTTAATATCAGGCAATGCCAAAAAAGGCAATTCTTGGCAAGGCAATTATTCAGGCAAGGAAAGGCAGGGTATTTATTTCAGGCAAGGCAAGGTAAGGCAAGACAAAAGAATTCCAGGCAAAGCATGTAAAGGCAAAAAAATTCTAGACAAGGCAATACCCAGCAATTCTAGTCAAGTCAATTCCAGGTAAGGCGTTTCCAGACAAGGCAATTCCAGGCAAAGCAATTCCAGGCAAAGCAATTCCAGGCAAAGCAATTCCAGGCAAGGAAATTTTACACAAGGCAAATACTGTCAAGGCAATTAAAGACAATTTGAGGCAATTCCAGGAAATTCCAAACAAAACAATTTCAGGCAATTCCAGGCAAGGCAATTTCAGTCAAGATAAATTCAGGCACGGCAATTTCAGTCAATTCCAGGCAAGGTAATTAGGACAAGGCAATTTCAGGTAATTCCAGGCAAGTAAATTCCATGCAATGCTATTCCAGGCAATTCCAGGCAAGGTAATTCCAGGAAACTCAATTCTAGGCAATTCCAGGCAAGACAGTTCCAAGCAAGGTATTTCCAGGCAATTCCAAGCAAGGCTATTTCAGGCAAGGCAATTCCAGGCAATTCTAGGCAAGGCAATTTCAGGCAAAGCTATTCCACGAAATTCAGGGCAAGGGAATTTAAGGCAAGGCCATTCCAGGCAATTCCAGGCAAAGCAATTACAGGCAAGGCAATTTCAGGCAATTCTAGGCAAGGCAATTTCACGCAATGCAATTCCAGGCAATTCCAGACAAGGCAGTTCCACTCAAGGCAATTTCAGGCAATTCCAACAAGGCAATTCCAGGCAAGGCCATTCCAGGCAGTTCCAGGCAAGGCAATTCCAGGAAATACCAGGCGAGGCAATTGGAATTGCCTTGTCTTGCCTGGAATTTTCTTGCCCTGCCTTGACTGGAATTGCCTTGCCTTGCCTTCTCTTCTATTGCCTGGAATTGCCTTGCCTTGTCTTACCTGGAATTTTCTTGCCTGATATTGCCTTCCTCTCCCTTGTCTTTCTTTGCCTTGCCTGGAATTAACTTGCCTTGAATTGCGTTACCTGGCCTGAAATTGTTTTGCCTTGCCTTGCCTTGCCTATCATTGCCTGGAATTACCTTGCCTTGCCTTACCTGGAATTGCCTTGACTGGTATTGCCTTTTCCTCCCTTGTCTTGCCTTGCTTTGCCTGGAATGGTTTTGCCTGGAACTGCCTTGCCTTGCCTTGCCTTACCTTGTCTTGCATGGAATTGCCTTGGCTTGCCTTGACTTGCCTTGAATTGCCTTGCCTTGACTAAAATTGTCTTCCCTTGTCTTGCTTTGCCCTGCATGGCCTGGAATTGCCTTGCCTGAAATTGCCCTGCATTGCCTGGAATTGCATTTCCTGGATGAGCCTTGCCTTGGCTTACCTTCTATCACTTGGAATTGCCTTGCCTAGAATTGCCTTGCATTGCCTTGTGTTGCATTGTCTCGCCTGGAATTAGCTTGACAGAAATTGCCCTGCCTTGCCTAGAATTGCCTTTTTTTGGAATTGCCTTGCCTTGGCTTGCCTTGTCTCACCTGGAATTGCCTTGCCTAGAATTGCCTTGCTTTGCCTTGCCTTGCCTGACCTGGCCTGGCCTGGTCTTGACTTGACTTGACTTGACTTGCCTGGAATTGTCCTGCCTTGTCTTGCCTGAAATTGCCTTGGCGTGCCTTGACTTGTTTTGACTGGATTTGAATTGCCTGCAATTGTCTTGCCTTGCCCTTCCTTTCCTCGCCTTGTCTTGTCTGAATTTCCTGGAATTGTCTTGCCTGGAATTGCTCTACCTTGCCTTGCCTTGTCTTGCCTTGACTTGACTTGCCTTGCCTGGAATGGCCATGTTTTGCCTTGTCTTGCATTGCCTCAAATTGCCTTGCCTGGAATTGCCCTGCCATTCATTGCCTTGCTTTGCCTGGAATTGCCTTGGCTTGCTTTTCCTTTCCTTGTTTAACCTCGATTTGCCTTGCCTGGAATTGACTAGCCTAACCTTTTCTGCCTAGCCTGCAATTGCCTTTCCTGGAATTGCCTTGTCTTGCCTTTTCTTCCCTTCCCTTGTATAAAATTTCTTTGCCTGTGATTGCCTTGATGTGCCTTGCCTTGCCTTGCCTTGCCTGGAATTACCTTGTTTTGTTTTGTCTTGTCTTGGCTTGCCTTCCCTTTCCTTACTTCGAATTGCCTAGCCTGAAATTGACTTTCTCTGCCTTGGCTTGCCTTGACTTGCCTGGAATTGCCATTCCTAGAATTGTCTTTCCTGGAGCTGCCTTGCCTTGCCTTACCTGGAATTGCCTTGCTTAGCACTGTCTTGCCTTGCCTGGAATCGCCTTGCCTAGACTTGCCGTGCCTTGCCTGGAATTTCCTTTTCTTGCCTTTCTTGCCTTCCCTTGCATAATACTTCTTTGCCTGTGATTGCCTTGACGTGCCTTGCCTTGCCTTTCCTTGGAATTGCCTTGCCTTGTTTTGTCTTGTCTTGTCTTGCCTTGCCTGGAATTGTCTTTTCTTTTTTTTACCTCGAGTTGTCTAGCCTGAAATTGTCTTTAATGCCTTGGCTTGCCTTAACTTGCCTGGAATTGCCATTCCTAAAATTGCCTTGCCTTGCCCTGCCTTACCTGGAATTTTTTTGCTTGGCACTATTATCCCTTGATTTGAATTGCCTTGCCTGGAATCGCCTTGCCTAGACTTGCCATGCCTTGCATGAAATTGCCTTGTCTGGGGTTGCCTTGCCTTGCCTTGACTTGACTTGCCTTGACTTGCTTGGAATTGCCTTGTCTGGCCTTGCCTTGAATTGCCTAAAGTTGTCTTACTTTGCCTTTCCTGTATTTGCCTTTCTTGGAATGTCCTTGGCTTGCCTTCCCTGGAATTGCCCTACCCGCAATTGCCTTGCTTTGTTTTGCCTTGCCTTGCCTTGCCTTGCCTTGCCTGGTATTGCCTTGCCTGGAGTTGCGTGGCCTTGCCTTGTTTTCACTTCCCTTGCCTGGAATTGATTTGCCTGGAATTGCCTTGCCTTGACTTCCCTTGCCTTGCCTTGCCTTGCATTGCCTGGAATTGTTTTGCCATGTTTGGTCTTGCCTTCACTGGAAGTGCCTTGCTTGAAATTTCCTTGTGTTGCTTTGCCTCGCTTTGCCTGGAATTGTCTTGCCTGGAATTGCCTTGCATTGCTCTGTCTTGCCTGAAATTGCCTTGCATTGCTGTCTTGCCTGGAATTGCCTTCCCTGGGATTTCCCTGCATTGCCTTGCCTTGTGTTGCCTCGAATCACCTTGCCTGAAATTGGCCTACCTTGCCTTGTCTTACATTACCTGGAATTGCCTTGCCTGGAATTGCCTTGCCTTGCCTGAAACTTTTTTGCCTTGGCTCGCCTGGAATTGCCTTGCTGAAATTGTCTTAACTTGCCTGCAATTGCCTTGCCTGGAATTGCTTTGTGTGCCTTGCCTTGCCTTGACTATTCTTGCCTAGCCTGGAACGGCCTTGCCTTGCCTTGAATTTCTTTGCCTGGAGTTATTCTGCCTTTTCTTACCTTTTTTTGCCTCGAATTGCCCTTCCTTGCCTTGCCTGGAAGTGCCTTCCCTTGCCTTGCCTTGCTTGGAATTGCTCTGACTTACCTTGCCTGGAATTCCCTGGAATGCCTTGCCTGGTATTGTCCTGCCTTGCCTGGTCTTGTTTTTCCTGGAATCACCTTGACTGGAATTGTCTTGCCTTGCCTTGTGCAGTGTTGCCCGGAATTGCATTGCCTGGAATTGCCCTAGCTTGTCTTGCCTGGAATTGTTATGCCTGAAATTCTCCTGCCTTGCCTTGCCTTGCTTTGCCTCGAATTGCCTTGCCTGAAATTTTCTTGCCTTGCCTTGCCTTTTTTTGCCTAGAATTGCCTTTACTGGAATAGCCCTGCCTGGAATAGCCTTGCCTTTCTTTTGCCTTGCCTTACCTGGAATTGCCTTGCCTGGTTTTTTTTGCCTTTCCTTACCTGGAATTGCCTTGCCTGAAATTTCCTTTCTTTGCCTTCCCTAAGATTGCCTTGCGTGAAATTGTGTTGCCTTGCTTTACCTTGCTTTACCTTGCTTTGCCTGGAAATGCCTTGCCTGAAATTCCCTTGCCTTGCCTTGCCTTGCCTTGCCTTGCCTTGCCTTGCCTTGCCTTGCCTTGCCTTGCCTTGCCTTGCCTTGCCTTGCCTTGCCTTGCCTTGCCTTGCCTTGCCTTGCCTTGCCTTGCCTGTGATCACCTTTTTTGTGATTGCCTTGCCTTGTATTGTTTTTTCCTACCTGGGATTGCCTTGCTTGGGATTGCATTGCCTGGGATTGCCTTGCCTTGCCTTGCCTGGGATTGCCTTTTCTGTGATTGCCTTTCCTTTCCTTGCCTTGCCTGTGATTGCCCTGCCTGGAATTTTTCCACCTTGCTTTGCCTGGGATTGCCTTGCCTGGGATTGCCTTGCCTTGTCTTGCCTTGCCTGGGATTGCCTTGCCTTGTCTTGCCTTGCCTGGGATTGCCTTGCCTTGTCTTGCCTTGCCTTGCTTTGCTTTGCCTTGCTGTTTCTGAGATGGCCCTACCTTGCTTTTCCCTGCCTGGGATTGCCTTCCTTGCCTTTCCTTGCCTTGCCTGGATTTCTTTTACATGGAACTGCCTTGCCTTGCCTTACTTTCCCTTGCCTTGAATTCCCTTGCATGGAATTGGTTTGTATTGCCTTGCCTTGCCTTGCCTTGCATGAAATTGACCTCTCTAGAGTTCCTTTGCGTTGCCTTTCTTTGCCTTGCCTTGTTTTGCCTTGCCTGGAATTGCCTTGTCTTTCTTTGCCTTGCATTGCCTGAAATGGCCTTACCCTGTTTTGCCTGGATTTGCCTTGCCTGAAATTTCCTTGACTTGCCTTGCATGAAATTGCCTTGCCCAGAATTGCCTTGTTTGTTTTGCCTTCCCTTGCCTTGCCTGGTATTACCGTTCCTGGAATTGCGTGCCCTTGCTTTGTGTTCAATTGCCTTGCCTGGAATTACCTTGCCTTGCCTTCCCTTGCCTTGCCTTGCATTGCATTGCATTGCATTGCCTGGAATTGTTTTGCCTTGCCTTGTCTTGCCTTGACTGGAAGTGCCTTGTCTGGAATTTCCTTGTGTTGCTTTGCCCTGCCTTGCAGGGAATTGCCTTGCCTAAAATTGCCTTGCCTTCCCTTGCCTTGCCTGAAATTTCATTGCCTTGACTTGCCTGGAATTGTCTTGCTGGAATTCCTTTACCTTGCCTGCAATTGCCTTGCTGGAATTGCCCCGTGTTGCCTTTCCTTGCCTTGCCTATTTTTGCCTTGCCTGGAACTGCATTGCCTTGCATCCAATTTCTGTGTCTTTAGTTGTTTTGTCTTTCCTTTCCTTTTCTTGTCTCGAATTGCCCTGCCTTTCTTTGCCTAAAAGTGCCTTGCCTTATCTTGTCTTGCTGAAATTGCCTTGCCTTCAATTGCCCTGCTTTTCCTTGCCTTGACTTGCATTACATGGAATTGTCTTGCCTGGAATTTCCCTGCCTTGCCTTGCCTCGCTTTGTCTTCTTTTGCCAAGAATTGCCTTGCCTGAAATTACCTTGCCTTGCCTTGTGCAGTGTTGCCTGGAATTGCCCTAATTTGCCTTTCCTTGCCTTGCCTGGAATTGTCTTATGTGGAATTCTCCTGTCTTGCCTTGTCTTGCTTTGCCTCAAAATGCCTGGAATTGCCTTGCCTGGAATTGCCTTGCCTGGTTTTTCCTTGCCTTGCCTTACCTGGAATTACCTTGCCTGAAATTGCCTTGCCTGGTTTTATTTTTTCTTTCCTTACCTGGAATTTTCTTTCCTTGCCATGCCCGGGATTGCATTGAGTGAACTTGAGTTGGCTTGCCTTGCCTTGCCTTTCCTTGCCTGGGATTGCCTTGCATTGCCTTGTCTTGCCTGGGATTGCCTTGCATTGCCTTGTCTTGCCTGGGATTGCCTTGCCTGAAATTGCATTGCATTGCATTCCCTTGCTTTACCTTGACTTGCCTGTTATTGCCTTGCCTGGGTTTGTCTTGTCTTGCCTTGTTTTGTTCTGCCTGGTATTGTCTTGCCTTGCCATGGCTTCCCTTGCCTGGGATTGCCTTCGCTGCGATTGCCTTGCCTTGCCTTGCCTGAAATTGCTTTGCCTGGGATTGCCTTGCCTTTCCTTGCCTTTCCTGGGATTGTCTTGCCTGTGATTGCCTTTCCTTGCCTTTCCTGGGATTGCCTTTTCTTGTTTTGCCTTGCCTGTGATTGTCTTGCCTTGCCTTTCTTTGCCTTGTCTTTCCTGAGATTGCATTGCCTTGCTTTGCCTTGCCTGAAATTTCCTTGCCTTGTCTATCCTTGCCTAAATTTTCCTTACCTGTAATTTCCTTGCCTTGCCTTGTCTTGCCTTGCCTTGTCTTGCCTTGCCTTGCCTGGGATTGCCTTGCCTTGCCTGGGATTGCCTTGCCTGGAATTGTCTTGCCTTGCCATGACTTGCCTTGCCTAAACTTGCCTTTCCTTGCCTTTCCTGGCCTGGAATTGCCTTGTCTGACATTGCCCTGCCTTGCCTCGAATTGCCTTGCCTGGAAATGCCTTGTCTTCCATTGTCTTGCCTTGCCTGGAATTGCCTTGCCTAAAATTGCCCTGTTTTGCCTAGAATTGCTTTTCTTGGAATAGCTGTTCCTTGGCTTGCCTTGTCTCCCATGGTATTGCCTTGCCTCTATTTGCCTTGCCTTTCCTGGAATTGACCTGCCTGGTATTGCTCTCCCTTGTCTTGCCTTAAATTGCCTTTCCTTGACTTGACTTGTTTTGACTGTATTTACCTTGCCTGGAACTGCCTTGCCTTGCCTTGCCTTGCCTTGCCTTGCCTTGCCTGGTATTGCGTGGCCTTGCCTTGTGTTCAGTTGCCTTGCCTGGAGTTGCCTTGCCTTTAATTGCCTTGCCTTGACTTCCCTTGCCTTGCCTTGCATTGCCTGGAAATGTTTTCCTTTGCCTGGTCTTGCCTTGACTAGAAGTGCCTTGCCTGGAATTGGCTTCCCTGGGATTGCCCTGAATTGCCTTGCATTGCCTTGCCTTGAATTGCCTTGCCTGAAATTGCCCTACCTCGCCTTGTCTTACATTACCTGGAATTGCCTTGCCTGGAATAGCCTTGCCTTTCCTAAAATTTCCTTGCCTTGACTTGCCTGGAATTGCCTTGCTGAAATTGCCTTACCTTGCCTGCAATTGCCTTGCCTGGAATTTCCATGTCTTGCCTTGCCTTGCCTTGCCTTGCCTATTCTTGCCTTGCTTGGAACTGCCTTGCCTTGCCTTGCCTCGAATTACTTTGCATGGAGTTATTCTGCCTTGCCTTACCTTTTATTGCCTCAAATTGCTTTTTCTTTCCTTGCATGGAAGTGCCTTGCCTTGCCTTGCCTTGCCTTGCCTTGCTAGGAATTGCCTTGCCTGGATTTGCCCTGACTTGCCTGGCCTTGATTTGCCTTGCCCTGCATGGAATTGTCTTTCCTGGAATTGCTGTCCCTTGCCTTGCCATGTCTTGTTTTGCCTGGAATTCCCTTGCCTGAAATTGTCTTGCCTTGCCTTGTACAGCCTTTCCTGGAATTGCATTGCCTGGAATTGCCCTAGCTTGCCTTGCCTGGAATTGTCTTGCCTGGAATTCTCCTGCCTTGCCTTCCTTGCTTTGCCTCAAATTGCCTCAAATTGCCTTGCCTGGAATTTTCTTGCCTTGCCTTGCCTTGTCTGGAATTGCCTTGCCTGGTTTATTTTGCCTTGCCTTACCTGGAATTGCCTTGCCTGGAATTGCCTTGCCTTGCCTGTAATTTTCTTGCCTTGCCTTGACTGGAATTGCCTTGCCTGGAATTGCCTTGCCTTACCTTGTCGTGCATTGCCTGGAATTTTCTTGCCTTGTCTTGCCTGGAATTTCCTTGCCTGGAATCTCCTTGCCTTATCTTACCTGGAATTATTTTGCCTGGAATTGCCTTCCTCTCCCTTTTCTTTCCTTGCCTTGCATGAAATAAACTTGCCTGGGATTACCTTGCCTTGCCTGAAATTGTTTTGCCTTGCCTTGCCTTGCCTTGCATTGCCTGGATATGCCTTGCCTTGCCTTGCCTTATCTGGAATTGCATTGCCTGAAATTGTTTTTTCCTTGCCTTGCCTGGAATTGCCTTGCCTTGCCTTATATAGAATTGCCTTACCTGGAATTGCCTTCCCCTCCCTTGTCTTGCCTTGCTTTGCCTGGAATTGGCTTGCTGGAACTGCCTTGCCTTGCCTTGCTTTGCCTTGCCTTGCATGGAATTGCCTTCCCTTGACTTGACTTGCCCTTCATTGCCTTGCCTTGCCTAATATTGTCTTGCCTTGCCTTGACTTGCTTTGTCTTGCCTTGCCTTGCCTGTCCTGGAATTCCCTTGCCTAAAATTTCACTGCTTTGTCTTGAATTGCCTTTCCTGGAATAGCTTTGCCTTGGCTTGCCTTGTCTCACCTGAAATTGTCTTGCCTAGAATTGTCCTGCCTTGCCTTGCCTTGTCTTGTTTTGCCTGGAATTGCCTTGCCTGAAATTTCCTTGCATAGAATTGACTTACCTTGCTTTGCCTTGCCTTGCCTGGAATCACCCTGCATGGAATTGCCCTAACTTGTCTTGCCTGAAATTTCCCTGTCTTCCCTTGGCTTGACTTGACTTGATTTGCCTTTCCTGGAACTTCCTTGCCTTGCATTGCCTTGCCTTGCCTGAATTGCCTTGCCTGGAATTGCTCTACCTTGCCTTGCCTTGCCTTGCCTGGAATTGCCTTGCCTGGAATGGCCCTGCCTTGCCTTGCATTGCATTCCCTCAAATTGCCTTGCCTGGAATTGCACTGCCTGGAATTGCCTTGCCTTCCCTTACCTGGAATTGCCTTGTCTTGCCTTGCCTGAAATTGCCTTGCCTTCCGTTGCCTGGATTTGCCTTGCTGAAATTTCCTTGGCTTGACTTGCCTGGAATTGCCTTACCCGTAATTGCCTTTCTTTGTTTTGCCTTGCCTTACCTTGCCTGGTAATGCCCTGCCTGGAATTGCGTAGCCTTGCCTTCTGTTCACTTGCCTTGCCTGGAATTGCCTTGTTTTGACCTCACTTGTCTTGTTTTGCCTTGCATTGCCTGGAATTCTTTTGCCTTGCCTGTCTTGCCTTGATTCGAAGTGCCTTGCCTGCAATTTTTTTGTGTTGTTTTGCCTTGCTTTGCATGGAATTGTCTTGCCTGAAATTGCCTTGATTTCCCTGCCTTGCCTAGAATTGCTTTCCCTGGGATTGCCCTGAATTGCCTTGCCTTGCCTTGCCTTGCCTCGAATCACCTTGCCTGAAATTGGCCTACCTTGCCTTGTCTTACATTACCTGGAATTGCCTTGCCTGGAATTGCCTTGCCTTGCCTTGTCTTTTCTTATCTGAAATTTCCTTGTCTTGACTTCTGAAATTGCCTTTCTGGAATTGCCTTACCTTGCCTGCAATTGTCTTGCCTGCAATTGCCCTGTATTTCCTTGCCTTACCTTGTCTTGCCTATTCTTGCCTTGCCTGGAACTGCCTTGCCTTGCCTTGCCTCGAAGTTCTTTGCCTCGAGTTATTCTGCCTTGCCTTACCTTTTCTTGCCTCAAATTGCCCTTCCTTGCCTTTCCTGGAAGTGCCTTGCCTTGCCTTGACTTGCTTGGAATTTCCTTGTGTGGAATTGCTCTGCCTTGCTTTGCCTTGTCTTGTTTTTCCTGGAGTTGCCTTGCCTGGATTTGCCTTGCCCAGAATGGCTTTTCATTGTCTTGCTTTTTCTTCCATGTAATTCTTTTGCCTGGAATTTTCTTGCATTGCCTTGCCTTGTTTTGCCTTTCCTGGGTTTTGCTTACCTCGGATTGCTTTCCCTGGGATTGCGTTGCATTGCCTTGCCTTGCCTTCCCTTGTCTGGGATTGCTTTACATTTTCTTGCATTGCTTGGGATTGCCTTGCCTTGCCTTGCGTTGCCTGGAATTGCCTTAGCTTGCCTTGACTTGCCTTGTGTTGCCTTGCCTGGCCTAAAATTGTCTTCCCTTGCCTTTCCTGGCCTGGTCTGGCCTGGAATTCCTTGCATGAAATTGCCCTGCCTTGCCTGAATTTGCCTTTCCTGGAATTGACCTGTTTTCCATTGCCTTGCCTTGCCTTTAATTGCCTTGCCTGGAATTTTCTCGCCTTGCCTAGCCTCATTTGCTTTGCCTGGATTTTCTTTGCCTGAAATTGCCGTGCCTAACCTTTCCTTGCCTTGCCTGGAATTTACTTGTCTGGAATAGCCTTGCCTTGCCTTGCTTTGTCTTGCCTTGCCTGAAGTTGCCTTGCCTGGAATTGCCTTGCCTTGTCTTTGCTTGCCTTCCCTTGCCTAAAATTTCTTTGCCTGTGATTGCCTTAATGTGCCTTGCCTGGCCTTGCCTGGAGTTTCCTTTCCCTGGAATTGCCTTGCCTGAAATTGTCTTTCCCTGTCTTGGATTGCCTTGCCTTACTTGGAATTGCCATTCCTGGAATTGCCTTGCCTAGAACTGCCTTGCCTTGCCTTGTCTTGCCTTACCTGGAATTGCTTTGCTTAGCATGTTTTGCCTTGCCTTGAATTGCCTTGCCTGGAATGGCCTTGCCCAGGCTTGCCATGCCTTGCTTGAAATTGCCTTGTCTGGAGTTGCCTTGCCTTGCCTCTTCTTGCCTTGCCTTTTCTTGCCTTGCCTTTTCTTGCCTGAAATTTCCTTGTCTTGCATTGCTGAAAATGCCTTGCCTTGCCTTACCTTCATTTGCCTTGCCTGGAATTTTCTTGCCTTGCTTGCCTTGCCTGGAACTGCCTTGCCTTGACTTAGCTGGAATTGCCTTACCCGAAATTGTACTGTGTTGCCATGCCTTGCCTGGAATTGCCTTGCCTTGCCATGCCTCAAATTTTTTTGCCTGGAGTTATTCTGCCTTGCCTTCCCTTTCTTGCCTCGAATTGCCCTGCATTGCCTTGCCTGGAAGTGCCTTGCCTTGCTTGGAATTGCCTTGCCTAGAATTTCCTTGCCTGGTTTTTCTTTTCCTTGCCTTACCTGGAATAGCCTTGCCTGTAATTTTCTTGTTTTGCCTTGCCTGGGATTGTCTAGCCTAAAATTGCATTGCCTTGTCTTACCTTGCCTTGCCTGGGATTGCCTTGCCTGGGATTGCCTTGCCTTGGATTGCATTCCATTGCGTTGCCTTGCCTTGCCTGTGATTGCCTTACCAGGGATTGCCTGGTTTTGCCCTGCCTGGGATTGCCTTGCCTGCGTTGGCCTTGCCTGGGATTGCATTGCCTTGCCTGGGATTGCATTGCCTTGCCTTGCCTTGCCTTGCCTTGCCTTACTTTGCCTTGCCTTGCCTTGCCTTGCCTGGGATTGCCTTCAATGTGATTGCCGTGCCTTGCCTTGCCTTGAGTTTCTTGCTTAAGATTGCTTTTTTTTGCCTTGCCTGGGATTGCCTTGCCTTGTCTTGCCTTGCCTGTGATTGCCTTGACATGCCTTGCCTTGCTTTTCCTTGCCTTGCCTTGAGCTGCCTTTCCTAAGGTTGCCTTTCCTTGCCTTGCATTGCCTTGCATGGGATTGCCTTGCCTTGTCTTACCTTGCCTGAGATTGCCTTGCCTTGGATTGCCTTGCCTTGCCTTGCTTTGACTTGCCTTTCTTGAGATTGCTTTGCCTTGCTTTGCCTTGCCTGAGATTGCCTTGCCTTGCCTTGCCTTGTCTTGCCTTGCCTTGCCTGGAATTGCCTTGCATACAATTGCTTTGCATTGCCTCATCTTGTCTTGCTTGGAATTGACTTGCCTTGCCTGGAATTTTCTTGCCTTGCCTTGACTGTAATTACCTAGCCTTGCCTTGCATTGCATTGACTGGAATTGCCCTGCTTGTCTTACCTGGAATTGTCTTGCCTGGAATGGCCTTCCCCTCCCTTGTCTTGTCTTTCCTTACCTGGAATTAACTTTCCTGGGATTACCTTGCCTTGCATGAAATTTTCTTGCCTTCCCTTGCCTTGCCTTGCCTTGTCTGGAATTGCCTTCCCTTACCTTACCTGGAATTGCCTTGCCTGAAACTGCCTTACCTTGCCTTGCCTTGCTTTGCATTGTAAAGCCTTGCCCCTCATTGCCTTGCCTTGCCTAAAATTGTTATCCCTTGCCTAGCCTTGCATTGCCTGGAATTGCCTTGACATGGCTTGAATTCCCTTGCCTGTATTTGCCTTGCCTTGCCATGTCTTTCCTAGCCTGGAATTGTCTTGCCTGGAATTGCCTTGCCTTTCCTGGAATTGTGTTACCTGGAATAGCCTTTTTTGCCTTCCTTGCCTTGCCTAGAATTGCCTTGCTTAGAATTGACTTGTCTTGCTTTGAATTGCCTGGAATTGTCCTGCCTTGCACTGTCTTGCCTGGAATTGCCTTGCCTTGGCTTGTTTTGCCTGGAATTCCTTTGTCTGGAATTGCCTTGTCTGCAATTGTCTTGCCTGGAATTGCCTTGCTTGGTTTTTCCTTGCCTGGCCCAAAATTGCGTAGAATGGAATTGAGCTTTCTTGCTTGGAATTTCCATGCCTGGAATAGCCTTGCCTTTGCTTGCCTTGCCTTCCCTGAAATAACCCTTCCTGAAATGGCCCTGCCTTGCCTTGTTTTGCCAAGAATTACAATTCCAGGAATTATCTTGCCTTGCCTTGCCCTGCCTTTCCTTGACTGCATTTGCGTTTCCTGGAATTGCCTTGCCTTGCCTTCCCTGGAATTGCGTTGCCAGAAATTGCCTTTCCAGGCCCTGCCTTGCCTTGACTGAATTTGCGTTTCCTGGAATTTCCTTGACTTACCTTGCCTTGCCTTGCCTGGAATTGCCTAGTCTTGTCTCGCCTTGCCTTGATTGGAATTCCCTTGCCTGAAGTTGCTTTGCCTTGACTTGCCTTGACTTGCATTACCTTGCCTTGCCTTGCCCTGCCCTGCCTTGCCTTGCCTTGCCTTGCCTTGCCTAAAATTGCCTTGTCTTGCCTGAAACTGCCTTGCCTTGCCTTGCCTTGCCTTGCCTGAAATTGCCTTGCCCGGAATTGCCATTCATTGTCTTGCCTTTTCTTGCATGTAACTGTTTTGCCTGGAAATACCTCGCCTTGTCTTTTCTGATATTGCCTTACTTGGAATTGGCGTGCCTTGCCTTGCGTTGCCTGGAATTTTCTTGTCTTGCCTTGCCTTGTTTGGAATTGCTTTTCCTGGAATTGCCTTGTTTTGACTTGCCATGCCTTCCCTTACCTTCCCATTCCTGGAATTTCCTTGCCTTGGCTTCCCTTACTTTGACTGCAATTGCCTTGTCCGGAATTGTCTTTCATTGCTTTGCCTTTTCCTGCTTTTCATTGTTTCCCCTGGAATTACCTTGACTTGCGTTGCCTGAAATTGCCTTGACTGGAATTGCCTTGCTTGCCTGAAATATTTTTGCCTTGCCTTGCCTGAAATTTCTTGCCTTGCCTTGCCTTGCCTTGCCTTGCCTGGGAATTGACTTCCCTGGAATTGACTTGCCTTGTCTTTTTTTTTTTAATTTTTATCACATTTTAGGTTTTGGGGTACAACTGCAGAACATGCAAGATAGTTGCATAGGTACACACGTGGCAGTGTGTTTCACTGCCATCTGCCCCTTCGCCAATATTTGACATTTCTCCCCATGCCATCCCTCCCCCGCTGCCCCCCACTGTCCTTCACCTATTTCCCCCAATAGACCTCAGTGTGTGGTACTCCGTTTCCTGTGTCCATGTGTTCTCATTGCTCTACACCCACCTATGAGTGAGTATATACGGTGTTTCCTTTTCTGTTCTTGTGTCAATTTGCTGAGAATGATGTTCTCCAGATTCATCCATGTCCCTACAAAGGACATGAACTCATCATTTTTGATTGCTGCATAATAT
>JAPYYA010001327.1:0-18661 GCA_028533165.1 Leontopithecus rosalia | reverse complement strand
AAAGGCAAATCCAGGCAAGGAAAATCTAGGCAAAGCAAATTAAGGGACGGCAAGGCAAGGCAAGTCCAGGCAAGGCAAATCTACGCAAGGCCAGGCTAGGCAAATTCAGGCAAGGCAAGGCAAGTCAAGGCAAACTTATTCAAGGTATATCCTGTCAAGGCAATGCAAAACAAGTACAGTCAAGGCAAATCCGGGCAGGGCAATGGAAGTTAAATCCGGAGAAGCCAATTCCATGCAAAAAATACAAGGCAAATGCACTCAAGGCAAGGCAAGACAAATTCACTCAAGGCAAGGCAAGACAAAGCAAAAAATCCAGGCAAGGAAAGGCAAATCCAAGCAAGGCAAGGCAAATCCAGGCAAGGCAAGGCAAAGCTAGGTTAGCAAGGCAAATCCAGACAAGAAAAGTAAAGGCAGGTCAAAAAAAGGCAAATCCTGGCAAGGCAAGATTAGGCAAAGCAAGGAAAGGCAAATCCAGGCAAGGCAAATCCATTCAAGGCAAATTTAGGCAAGGCAAGGCAAGTCAAAACCAGACAGGGAAAGGGAAGGAAAGGGAAACCTACTCAAAGCAAATCCAGACAAGGCAAGGCAAGGCAAATTCATTCATGGCAAATCGAGGCACGGAAAGGAAAGAAAAATCCAGGAAAAACAAATCCAGGCAAGGCAAATTCATACAATGCAAAACCAGAAAGGCAAGGGAAGAAAAATTTAGCCAACACAAATCTAGGAAAGGCAAGGAAAGGCAAAACCAGGAAAGAAAAAAAAATCAGGCAAGGCAAGGAAAATCTAGGCAAGGCAAAGCAAAGAATGGCAAGGCAAATACAGGCAAGACATTGCAAGGCTAGGCAAGCAAGGCAAATACAGGTAAGGCAAGGGAAGGCAATGCAAGGGAAATCCAGACAAGACAAGGCAAGGCAAGTCTAGGCAAAGAAAAAATTCAGGCAAGGCAAATTAGGCAAGGCAAGGCAAGGCAAATCCACTCAAGGGAAATTCATGCAAGGAAATGAAAGGTAAATCCAGTCAAGGCAAATCTAGGCAAGAAAATGCAAGGCATATGCAGGCAAGGTAAATACAGGTAAGACAAGAAAAGGCAAATGCAGGCAAGGCACGGCAGGGCAAATTCATGCAAAGCAAATCCAGGCAAGGCAAAAAAAAGGCAAATCCAGGCAAGGCAAATTTCGGCAAGGCAAGGCACGTCAAATCCAGGCAAGGCAAGGCAAGGCAAGTCTAGGCAAGAAGAATCCAGGAAAGGCAAACTTAGGCAAGGCAAGGCAAGGCAAGGCAAGGCAAGGCAAGGCAAGGCAAGGCAAGGCAAGGCAAGGCAGGGCAAGGCAAGGCAAGGCAAGGCAAGGCAAGGCAATGCAAACCCAGGCAAGGTAAATCCAGGCAAGGCAATGGAAGGTAAATCCAAAGAAGGCAAATCCATGCAAGGCAAGGCAAGGCCAATCCAGGCAAAGAAAGGCAAGGCAAAGTCAGGCAAGGCAAATCTAGACAAGGAAAAGCAAGGCAATTCCAGGCAAGGCAAATAATCCAGGCAAGGCAAACCCAGGAAAGGCAAATTCTAGCAAGACAAATCCAGGCAAGTCTAGGCAAGGCAAGGCAAATGCAGGCAAGACAAATCTAGGCAAAGCAATACAAGGCAAGGAAAATACAGGCAAAGCAAATCCAGGGAAGGCTAATTCAGGCAAGGCAAATTTAGGCAAAGCAAATCCAGGTAAGGCAAGGCAAAAAATGGCAAATGTAAGTAAGGCAAATCCACGCAAGCCAAATCCAGAAAAGGCAAATCTCGGCAAGTGAAAAAAAGGCCAATTCAGGCAAGAAAAATCCACGCAAAACTAGGCATGGCAAGTACAGGCAAGGCAAATCCAGGCAAAATAATTAGAGGCAAAGAAAGAAAAGGCAAATCCAGGCAAGGCAAATTCAAAAAAGGCAAATCCAGGCAATGCAAAACCAGAAAGGCAAGGCAAGGCAAGACAAATCCTGGCAAGGCAAATCCAACCTAGGCAAAGCAAGACAAACACAGCAAGGCAAATCCAGGCAAGGCAAGGCAAGGCAAATACAGGGAAAAAATTAAAGGCAAATCCAGGCAATGCAAATCTAGGTAAGGCAAGGCAAGGCAAATCCAGCCATGGCAAGGCAAGGCCAATCCAGGAAAGGCAAATCCAGGCAAGGACAGGCAAGTCAAATCCAGCCAAGTCAAGACAAGTCAAGGCAAATCTATTCAAGGTTTATCCAGTCAAGGCAATGCAAAACAAATACAGTCAAGGCAAATCCGGGCAAGGCAATGGAACATAAATTCAGAGAAGTCAAATCCATGCAAGGCAAGAAAAATCCAGACTGCAGAGTTCATGCCAAGGGCTTGAGACAGTTAGCCAGACTCGCCCCATCTTGACTGCTAAACCTATCTGCTCTCCCTCCACTCTTGAGGGCTGTCGAGTCGAGGTAAAAATGGCTAAGCCACTGAGGCAAAAACAGAATGCAGAGCAAGCGCCTGCGGTTTATGAGGACATTGTGCTGACTGCTTTCATATCCCCTTTAGTCTCTATGTAAGTGATCGCTTGCTGCAATTAAGATGCCTGAGAGGGGCAGATACCCCTGCCCATATTTTCCCAGGAGCTGAGCCTTTGTTCTACCTCCTGATGCAAAACATGATTAACAAGCCACCTTAAGGGCACCATTGTTTGCTTGCACTGTTTATCTTTAAAAAACATATATTAACTTTTAAACTGCTTTGTAAGCTATTACCACAAGCCCCCTTAAACTGATTTGTGAGCTGTTATCACAAGCCCCTGATAACTATTTTTACGTGGTTTCTGTTCCCTTTTCTGTTCACCCCTTTTTCTGCTGAGATAAAGTAAATTTAACAAGAAAAAAGGTATAAAAGCAGTAACCTACAAAAATAAAATGCTGTTGCTTGACTAAAAAGTCACACAGACCTCCAGACTCCGCTTTTTCTTTTTTCTTTCACTTCCGCGCACTCTTTCCCTCAGGTTGAATGAGACATCTACGTTGGTGGTCTCAGGGACTTTCGCAGGTCGGTAGCACCCTGGCAGATGTGCCAGACCCCAACACCAGGCAACGCAAATCCAGGAAAGGAAAATCCAGGCAAGGCACAGCAAAGCAAATTCGGGCAATGCAAATGCAGGCAGGGCACTCGAAGGCAAATCCACGCAAGGCATACCAAGCCACAGCAAGGCAAGGCCAATCCAGGCAATGCAAATCCAGGCAAGGCAAATCCAAGCAAGGCAAATCCTAGCAAGGCAAATTCAGGCAAGGCAAATACAAGCAAGTCTAGGGAAGGCAAGGCAAATGCAGACAAAGCAATGCAACACTAGGCAAATACAGGCAAAGAAAATCCAGGGACAGCTAATCCAGACAAGACAAATCCAGGCATCACAAATCCAGGCAAGGCAAGGCCAAAAAAAGTAAATGTAAGTAAGGCAA
The DNA here is from genome assembly GCA_028533165.1 of Leontopithecus rosalia. Classification (NCBI taxonomy): domain Eukaryota; kingdom Metazoa; phylum Chordata; class Mammalia; order Primates; family Cebidae; genus Leontopithecus; species Leontopithecus rosalia. Next base: position 15,220 of record JAPYYA010001327.1, on the reverse strand, counting down.
ATCCAGACAAGCCAAGGTCAGAAAAGGCAAATCCCGGCAAGTCAAGGCAAGGCCAATGAAGTCAAGGAAAATCCACGCAAAACCAGGCATGGCAAATTCAGGCAGGGCAAATCCACGCAACTCAAGGCAAGGCAAATCCAGTCAAGGCAAATCGAGGCAAAGAAAGGAAATGCAAATTAAGGCAATACAAGGAAAGGCAATCCAGGCAAATTTAGGCAAGGCAAGGCACGTCTAATCCAGGCAAGGCAAGGTAAGGCAAGTTTAGGCAAGGAAAATCCAGGAAAGGCAAATTTAGTCAAGACAAGGCAAATACAGGCAATGCAAATCCAGAGAAGGCAAATCCAGGCAAGGCAAATACAGGCAACACAAATCCTGGCAAGGCAAGGCAAAAAAAGACAAATGCAGGTAAGGCAAAAACAGGCAAGTCAAATCCAGACAAGGCAAATTCACGCAAGTCAAGGCAAGGCCAATCGAGGCAAAAAAAATCCATGCAAAACCATGCATGGTAAATCCAGGCAGGCAAATCCAGGCAACAAAAATCCAGGCAAGGCAAATCCATGCAAGGCAAGGCAAGGCCAGTCCAGGCACGACAAATCCAGGCTAGCAAGGCAAGGCAAACCTGGCAAGGCAAATACAGGCAGGGAAAGACAAGAAAAATACAGGGAAAACAATTAAACCCAAATTCAGGCAAGGCAAATCCAGGCAAGGCCAGGCTAGTCAAATCAAGACAAGGCAAGGCAAGGCAAGGGAAATCTAGGCAAGGTATATCCAGGCATGGCAAGGCAAAACAAATCCAGACAAAGCAAATCCGGGTAAGGCGTTGGAAGGTAAATCCACAGAATGCAAATCCATGCAAGACAAAGCAAGTCAAATCCGGGCAAGGAAAATTTAGGCAAGGCAAGGCAAGGCACATCCAGGGAAGGCAAATCCAGGTCAGGCAAGGAAAGGCACATCCAGACAAGGCAAATCCAGGAAATGAAACAAAGGCAAATTCAGGAAAGGCAAATCCAGACAAGGCAAGGCAAGGCAAACCCAGGCAAGGGAAATCAAGGAAAGGCAAGACATGGCAAATTCAGGCAAGACAAACCCTGCAAGAATAGGCAAGGTAAATCTATGCAAGGCAAATCCAGTCGAGGTAAATCCAGACATAGCAAGGCAAGGCAAATCCAGGAAAAACAAGGCAAGGCCAATACAGGCAAAACAAGACAAGGCAAAACCTGGCGAGGCAAATCCAGTCAAGGAAGGTAAGCTAAACCCTGGGAAGGCAAATCCAAACAAGACAAGGCAAGGCATATCCAGGCAAGGTAAATACAGGCAAGGCAAGGGAAGGCAAACCCAGGCAAGACAAGGAAAGGCAAACCCAGGCAAGGCAAGGAAAACCAAATCCAGGCAAGGCAAATCCAAGCAAGGCAAGGCAGTTCATATCCATGTAAGGCAAATTCAGGCAAGAAAAAACAAGGCAAAGCAAGGCACAGAAAATCCAGGAAAGGCAAATCCAGGCTTGGAAATGCAATGTAAATCCAGGCAAGACAAATCCATGCAAGTCAACGTAAGGTAAATCCAGACAAAGCAAATCCAGAAAAGCCAAGGCAAGACATATCCAAGCAAGGTAAATACAGGTAAGGCAAGGCAAATCCAGGCAAGACATGGAAAGCAAAAACAAGGAAAGAAAACGCAAATTTAGGCAAGGCAAGGGAGGGCGAGGTAAGGCAAGGCTAGGCAAATCCAGGCAAAGCAAATGCAGGCAAGACAAATCCATTCAATGAAAAACCAGGATGGCAAGGCAAGAAAAATCCAGGCAAGAAAAATCCAGGCAAGGCAAGGCAATGCAAATATAGGAAAAAAAATTAAAGGCAAATCCATACAAGGCAAATCTAGGAAAGGCATGGCAAGGCAAATTTAGGCATGGCAAGCCAAGGCGAATCCATGCAATGCAAATCCAGGCACATCCAGGGAAGTCAAATCCAGGCAAGGCAAGGAAAATTTAGGCAAAGTATATCCAGGCAAGGCAAGGCAAAACAAATCCAGACAAGGCTAATCCAGGCAAGACAATGGAAGGTAAATCTAGAGAAGGCGAATATGTGGATGGAAAGGTAGCACAAATACAGGCCAGGTAAGGCAAGGAAAATACAGGCAGGGCAAATCCAGGGAAGGCAAGCAAGGCAAATCCAGACAAGGCAAATTTAGGCAAGGCAAGACAAGGCAAACTCAGGCAAGACAAATCCTGCCAAAGTTAGGCAAGGCAAATCTAGGCAAGGCAAGGCAATGCAAATACAGGCAAGGCAAGGCAAGGCAAATTTAGGCAAAGTAAATCCAGAAAAGCCAAGGCCACGCGTATACAGGCAAGGTAAATACAGGCAATGCAAGGCAAGGCAAATTCAGGCAAGGAAAGAAAAGGCAAAACAAAGAAGGAAAATGCAAATCCACACAAGGCAAGGTACGGCAAGGCAAGGTAAATCCAGGCAAGGTAAGGCAACGCAAGGGAAGGAAAGGCAAATCCAGGCAAGGCAAGGCAAGGCAAGGCAAGGCAAGGTAAATCCAGTCAATGCAAGGCAAGGCTAGGCAAGCAAGGTAAATCCAGTCAATTCAAGGCAAGGCTAGGCAAGCAAGGCAAATCCAGGCAAGAAAAGGCAAGGTAAGTCAAGGCAACAAAAATCCACACAAGGCAAATTTAGGAAAGGCAAAACAAAGCAACCAGGCAAGGCAAATCCATGCAAGAAAGAGCAAGGTAAATCCAGGCAAGGCAAATTCAAGCAAGCAAACATAAAGCATATGCAGGAAAGGTAAATACAGGCAAGCCAAGAGAAAACAAATCCAGCCAAGGCAATTTCAGGCATGGCAAGGAAAGGCAAATCCAGCCATTGCCAATTTAGGCAAGGCAAGGCAAGTCAAATCCAGGCAGGGCAATGCAAGTGAAGGCAAATATACACAAGGCAAATCCAAGCAAGGAAATGCAAAACAAATCCGGACAAGGTAAATCCAGGCAAGGCAATGGGAGGTAAATGCAGAGAAAGCAAATCCATGAAAGGCAAGGCAAGATAATTTTAGGCAAGGTAAGGCAAGGAAATTCAGACAAGGCAAATCCAGGCAAGACAAATTTAGGCAAGACAAATCCAGGCAAGGCACATCTAGGCAAGGAAAGCCAAGGCAAATCCAGGCATGGCAAGGCAAGGCAAATCCAGTCAAAGCAAATCCAGGCAAGGCACATCCAGGCAAGGCAAATTCAGGCAAGGCAAATTCAGGCAAGGCACATTCAGTCAAGGCAAATTCAGGCAAGAGAAATCCAGGCAAGGCAAAGCAAGGCAAATCCCGGCATGGCAAATCCGGGCATGGCAAATCCAGGCAAGAAAAATTCGGGCAAGGGAAATCCAGGCAATGAAAATTCAGGCAAGGCTAGGCAAGAAAAGGCAAATGCAGTCAAGGAAAATACAGGCAAACCTAGGCAAACAAGTCAAATACAGGGAAGCCAAATCCAGAAAAGGCAAATCCAGGCAACGGAAATCCAGGCATGACAAGAAAAGACAAATCCAGGCAATGTAAATCCAGGCAAGTCAATGGAAGGTAAATCCAGAGAAGGAAAATCCATGCAATGCAACGTAAAACAAATCGAGAGAAGGAAAACCAATGCAAGGCAAGTGAAAACATATCTAGGCAAAAAAAGGCAAGAAAAAGTCAGGAAAGGCAAATCCAGGGAAGGCAAGCAAGGCAAATCCAGGGAAGGCAAATCCAGGCAATGCAAATCCAGGTATGACTAGGCAAGGCAAAGCAAATGCAGGCAAGGTAAATCCAGGTAACCCAAGGTAAAACAAGAAAAGCAAATACAGGCAAAGCAAATCCAGGGAAGAAAAACCGAGGCAAGGCATATCTAGGCAAGGCAAATCCAGGCAAGACAAGGCAAAAAAAAGCAAATGCAGATAAGACAAATCCAGGGAAGCCAAATTCAGACAAGTCAAATTCAGGCAAGTCAAGGCAAGGCCCATCCAGGCAAGGAAAATCCATGCAAAAACAGGCATGGCAAATCTAGACAAGGCAAATCCAGGCAAGTTAAGGCAAGGCAAATCCAGGCAAAAAAAGAAAAGGCAAATCCAAGCAAGGCAAATCCAGGCAAGAGAAATCCGTGCAATGCAAACCAAGGAAGGCAAGGCAAGGGAAATTCAGGCATGGCAAATCTAAGCACGGAAAGGCAAGACAAATCCTGGCAAGACAAATGTAGGTAAGGCAAATCCAGGCTAGGCAAGGCAAATCCCAATAAGGCAAATCTAGGCAAGGCAAATTTAGGGAAAGCAAATCCAGGCAAGGCAAATCCAGGTAAGGCAAGGCAAGACAATTCCCGGCAAGGCAAATCTAGGAAAACAAACAAAACCAAATTCAGGTAAGGCAAATGCAGGCAGAGCGAGGCAAGATAAATCCAGGAAAGGCCAATGAGGCAAGGCAAGATATGTCAAATTCAGGCAAGACAAATCCTGGCAGGGATAGGCAACGTAAATCTTGGCGAGGCAAATCCAGGCCAGGTAAATCCAGGCATAGCAAGGCAAGGCAAATCCTGGCAAAACAAGGCAAAGCCAATACAGGCAAAACAAGGCAAGGTCAATCCCAGCAAGTCAAATCCAGGCACGGAAGGCAAGATAAATCCTGGCAAGGCAAATCCAGGGAAGCCAAGGCAAAGCATATCCAGGAAAGGTAAATACAGGCAAGGCAAGGAAAGAAAAACCCAGGCAAGTCAAGGAAAGGCAAATCTAGGTAAGGCAAATCCAAGCAAGGCAGCTCATATTCAGGTAAGGCAAATCCAGGGAAGAACAAAAATGGAAAATCGTGGCACAGCAAATCCAGGCAAGGCAAACAGGGTAAATACAGGCAATTTCAATCCAAGCAAGGCAACGGAAGGCTAATCCAAACAGGGCAAATCAATGCAAGGCAAGGCAAGTCAAATCCAAAAAAGGCAAATTCAGGCTAGGAAAGGCAATGCAAATTCAGGCAAGGCAAGGCAAAGCAAATACGGGCAGGGCTAGGCAAGACAAATCCAGGCAAGGCAAGTCAAGGTAAATCTAGGCAAGACAAATCCAGAAAACCAAGGCAAGGCATATCCAGGAAAGGTAAATCCAGGCAAGGCAAGGCAAGGCAAATACAGGCAAGGCAAGAAAAAACAAAACAAGGAAAACAAAGGCAAATTTAGGCAAGACAAGGCACAGAAAATCAAGGCAAATCCATGCAAGGCAAGGCAAAACAAGGAAAGGCAAGGAAAGGCAAGCCAAAGCAATGCAAATCTAGGCAAGGAAAATCGAGGTAAAGAAAGAAGAGGCAAATCTAGGCAAGGCAAAACCAAGAAGGCAAGGCAAAAGAAATCCAGGCAAGGTAAATCCAGGCAAGGCAAGGTAAGGCAAAACCAAGAAAGAAAAAGCAAATCCAGGCAAAACAATGCAAGGCAAGCCAAATCCAGAAAGGCAACGCAAGGCTAGGCAAGCAAGGGAAATCTAGGCAAGGCAAGGCAAGGCAAATCCAGACATGACAAGGCAAGGCAAGTCAAGGCAGGGAAATTTCAGGCAAGGCAAATTTAGGCAAGTCAAGGCAAGTCCAATTTACACAAGGCAAATCCACGAAAGGAAAGGCAAGGTAAATACACGCAAGGCAAGGCAATGCAAGGCAAATGCAGGCAAGGCATGGCAAGAAAAATTCAGGCCATGCAAATAAAGGAAATGCAAGGGAAGATGAATCCAGGCAAAACAAATCCAGGCATAGCAAGGCAAGAAAAATTTAGGCAAGGAAAATTTAGGCAAGTCCAGGCTAGGCAAATCCAGGCAAGGCAAGGCAAATCGAAGCAAGGTAAATCCAGGCAAGGCAAGGCAAATGCAATCCAGACAAGCCAAATTTAGGAAAGGCAATGCAAGGTAAATGCAGAGAAGACAAATTCATGCAAGGCAAGGCAAGGCAAATCCAGGCAAGGAAAGGCAAGGCAAAGTCACTGAAGGCAAATTGAGGCAATGCAAAGCAAGGCAAGCCAAATCCAGTCAAAGCAAATTTGGGCAAGGCAAATAGAGGCAACCCAAATCGAGGCAAGGCTAGGCAAGGCAAGGCAAATGCAGGCAAAGCAAATCGAGGCAAAGCAAGACAGAACAAGGCAAATACAGGCAAAGCAAATCCAGAAAAGAAAAATGTAGGCAAGGCAAATCCAGGCAACGCAAATCCAGCCAAGGCAAGGCAAAAAAATGCAAAAAAAGGCAAATGCAGGTAAGGCAAAATTATGCAAGTGAAATTCAGACAAGGCAAATCCAGGTAAGTCAAGGAAAGGCCAATCCAGGCAATGAAAATCCACACAAAACCTGGCATGTCAAGTCAGGTAAGTCACGGCAAGGCAAATCTAGTCAAGGCAAATGGAGACAAAGAAAAAAAGGCAAATTCAGTCAAGGCAAATCCAGGAAAAGCAAGGCAAGGCAAACCAAGGCAAGGTGAATTCAGGCCAGACAATGCAAGGCAAACCTAGGCAAGTCACGTCAAGGCAAATAAAAAAAATTAAAGGCAAATTTAGGCAAGGCAAATCTAGGCAACGCAAGGCAAGTCAAATCCAGGCACGGCATGAAAAGGCATATACAGGCATGGCTAATCCAGGCAAGGCCGGGCACGTCAAATCCAGGCAAGGCAAGGCAAGACAATGCAAGGCAAATCTAGGCAAGGTATATCCAGTCAAGGCAAGGCAAAACAAATCTAGACAAGGCAAACCGGGCAAGGTAATGGAAGGTAAATCCAGAGAAGGCAAATCAATGCAAGGCAACTCAACGCAAATCCAGGCAAGGCAAATCCAGGCAAGGCAAATCCAGGCAAGGCAAGATATGGCAAATTCAAGCAAGGCAAATCCTAGCAAGGATGGCAAGGCAAATCCAGGCCAGGTAAACCCATGCATAGCAAGACAAGGCAAATCCAGGCAAAACAAGGCAATGCTAATACAGGCAAAACAAGGCAAGGAAGGAAAATCCAGGCAAGGAAGACAAAATAAATCCTGGCAAGGCAAATCCAGGCAAGGCAAAGCAAGACATATCCAGGCAAGGTAAATACAGGCAAGGCAAGGCAAGGCAAACCCAGGCAAAGGCAAGGAAAAGCAAATGCAGGCAAGGCAAATCCAAGCAAGGCAAGGCAGAGCATATGCAGCTAAGGAAAATCCAGGCAAAAATAAAAAACAGGCAAATCATGGCATGGCAAATCCAGCAAAGCAAACAGTGTAAATACAGGCAAGGTAAATCCAAGCAAGGCAAAAGAAGGCTAATTAAAACATGGCAAATCAATGAAAGGCAAGGCAAGGCAAATCCAGACAAGGCAAATCCAGGCTAGGAAAGGCAATGCAAATCCAGGCAAGGCAAATCCAGAAAAGGCAACGCAAGGCAAATACAGGCAAGGCAAGGCAAGGCAAGGCAAGGCAAGGCAAGGCAAGGCAAGGCAAGGCAAGGCAAGGCAAGGCAAGGCAAGGCGAGGCAAGGCGAGGCAAGGCAAATTCAGCCAAGACCGGGCAAGGCAAGTCAAGGTAAAGAATATCCAGGAAAGACAAATTTAGGTAAAACAAGGCAAGGCAAATTCACACAAGGCAAATTCATGCAAGGAAAGACAAGGTAAATCCAGGCAGGGCAAATCTAGGCAAGCAAACGCAAGGAATATGCAGGCAAGGTAAATAAAGGCAAGGCAAGGCAAGGCAAATGCAGGCAAGGCACGGCAAAAATTCAGGCAATGCAAATTCAGAAAAGGCAAGGGAAGGCAAATCCAGGCAAGAAAAATCCAAGTACGGCAAGGCAAGGCAAATCCTGGCAAGTCAAATCTAGGCAAGGCAATAGAAAATAAATTCAGAGAAGGCAAATCCATGCAAGGCAAGGCAAGGTAAATCCAGGCAAGAAAAGGCAAGGCAAAGCAAGGCAAATCAGGTAAGGCAAATTTATGCAATGCAAAACCAGGAAGGTAAGGCAAAGGAAATCCAGGCAAAACAAATCCCGGCAAGGAAAGGTAATGTAAAACCAAGAAAGGAAAGGCAAATTTAGGAAAGAAAAGGCAAAGCAAGCCAAATCCAGAAAAGGCAGGGCAAGGCTTGGCATGCAAGGCAAATCTAGGCAAGACAAGACAAGGCAAGGCAAGGCAAGGCAAGGCAAGGCAAGGCAAGGAAAGGCAAGGCAAGGAAAGGAAAGGCAAGGAAAGGCAAGACAAAGCAAATCTAACCAAGACACGGCAAGGGAAGTCAAGGCAAGTCAATGAAAGGAAATTTCAGAAAAAGCAAATTTAGGCAAGGCAAGGCAAGGCAAGGCAAATTTATGCAAGGCAAACCTATGCAAGGAAAGGCAAGGTAAATCCAGGTAAGAAAATCCTAGGCAAGCGAACTCAAGGCATATGCAGGCAAAATAAATACAGGCAAGGAAAGGTAAGACAAGGCAAGGCAAATGCAGGCAAGGCACGGCAAGAAAAATTCAGACCATGCAAATACAGAAAAATCAAGGGAAGGCAAATCCACGCAAGGCAAATCCAGGCAGGGGAAGGCAAGATAAATCTAGTCAAGGCATATTCAGGAAAGGCAAGGCAAGGCAAAATCAATCCAGACAAGGCAAATCCAGGCAAGGCAATGGAAGGTAAATTCAGAGAAGGCAAATCCATGCGAGCAAGGTAAGAGAAATCCAGGCAAGGAAAGGCAAGGCAATGTCAAGCAAGGCGAATTGAGACAAGGCAAAGCAAGGAAAGGCAAATCCAGGCAAGGCAAATTCTGGCAGGGCAAATCAAGGCAACCTAAATAGAGGCAAGGCTAGGCAAAGCAAATTTGCAAAGGCCTAGCAAATGTAGGCAAAGCAAGAAAAGACAAGGCAAATACAGGCAACGCAATTTCAGCCAAGCAAGGAAAAAAAGGCAAATGCAGGTAAGGCAAATCCATGCAAGCCAAATCCAGAAAAGGCAAATCCAGGTAAGTCAAGGAAAAGCCAATCCAGGCAAGAAAAATCCACACTAAACCTGGCATGGCAAATCCACTTAAAGCAAATCCAGTCAAAGCAAATCCAGGCAAGTCAAGGCAAGGCAAATTCAGTCAAGGCAAATCGAGACAAAGAAAAAAAGGCAAATCTAGGCAAGCAAATCTATTCAAGTCAAGGTAAGGTAAATCCAGACAAGGCAAATCCAGAAAAGCTAATGCAAGGCATATCCAGGCAAGGTAAATAAACGCAAGGTAAGGTAAGGTAAATTCAGGTAGGCAAGGAAAGGCAAAACAAGGAAAAAAGGCAAATCCTGGCAAGACAAGACACGGCAAGGCCAGGCAAATCCAGGCAAGGCAAGGCAAGGCAAATCCAGACAAGACAAATCCATGAAATGCAAAACCAGGAAAGCAAGGCAAGAAAAATCCAGGCAAGGCAAATCCAGGCAAAGCATGGCAAGACAACTCCAGGCAAGGCAAATCCAGCTAGCAAGGCAAGGCAAACTTGGTAAGGTAAATCCAGGAAAGGCAAGGCAAGGCAAATACAGGGAAAAAATTTAAACGCAAATCCAGGCAAGGCAAATCTAGGCAAGGCAAATCTAGGCAAGGCAAGGCAAGAAAAATCTAGGCAAGGCAAGGCAAGGCAAATCCAGGCACGGCAAGTCAAGGCAAATCCAGAAAAGTCAAATCCAGGCAAGGCCAGGCAAGTCAAATCCAACAAAGACAAGGCAAGGGAAACCTAGGCAAGATACATCCAGTCAAAAAAGGCAAGGCAAGGCAACGCAATTCAAGGCAAGACAAATCCAGGCATGGAAAATTTAGGAAAGGCAAGGCAAGGCAAAACGAGGCAAGGTAAATCTATGCCAGGAAAGACAAGGAAAATCCAGGCCAGGCAAATCTAGGCAAGCAAACGTAAGGCATATGCAGGCAAGGTAAATACAGACATGGTAAGGGAAAGCAAATCCACGCAAGGCAAATCCAGGCACAGCTAGGCAGGGCAAATTCAGCCAAGGCTACCTTGTGTAAGGGAAGGCAAGTCAAATCCAGGCAAGGCAAGGCAAGACAAGCCAAATGTAGGCAAGGAAAATTCATGCAGAGCCAGGCAACACAAATCCATACAATGCAAATTCAGGCAAGGCAATTGAAGGTAAATCAGAGAAGTCAAATCCATGCAAGGCAAGGCAAGGCAAATCCAGGCATTGCAAGGCAAGGCAAATACAGGCAATTCAAGGCAAGACAAATCCAGACAAGGTAAATACATGTAAGGGAAGACAAGGTAAATCCAGGCAAAAAAGAAATCCAGAAAAGCCAAGGCAAGGCATATCCAGGCAAGGTAAATACAGGCAAGACAAGGCAAGGCAAGGCAAATCCAGGCAAGGCAAGACAAGGAAAAGCAAGGCAAGAAAAATTCAGGCAAGGTAAGGCAAGGCAAGGGAAAGCAAATCCAGTCAAGGCAGGGCAAGGCTAGGCAAGTAAGAAAAATCCAGGCAAGGCAAGGCAAGGCAAGGCAAATCCAGACAAGAAAGGCAAGGCAAATTCAGGCAAGACAAATCCAGGAAAGACAAAGCAAGGCAAATCCAGGCAAGGCAAATCCAGGCATAGCAGGGCAAAAAAGACAAATGAAGGTAAGGCAAATCCAAGGAAGCCAAATCTACACAAGGCAAATCCAGGCACGTTAAGGCAAGGACAATCCAGGCAAGAAAAATTATGCAAAACCCGGCATGGCAAATCCTGGCAAGGCAAATCCAGGCATGTCAAGGCAAGGCAAATCCACGCAAAGCAAACTGAGGCAAAGAAAGAAAAGGCAAATCCAGGCAAGGCAATCCAGGCAAGGCAAACCCATGCAATGCAGAACCAGAAAGGCAAAGCAAAGGAAATCCAGGCAAGGCAAGGCAAGGCCAATCCAGGCAAGGAAAACCCAGGCGAGGCAAGGCAAGGCATATCTGGTAAGGCAAATCCAGGCACGGAAGGTAAGGTAAATCCTGGCAAGGCAAATCCAGGCAAGGCAAATCTAGGCAAGTCAAGCCAATGCAAACCCAGGTAAGGCAAGAAATGGCAAATCCAGGCATGCCATGCAAGTCAAATCCAGGAAAGGCAAGGCAAGGCAAGGCAAATTTAGGCAAGGTATATCCAGGCAAGGCAAGGCAAAACACATTCAGTCAAGGCAAATCCGCCCAAATCAATAGAAGGTAAATCCAGAGAAGGCATATCCATTACAGGCAAGGCAAGGCAAATCTACGCAAGGTAAATTTAGGCAAGACAAGTCAAAACAAATTTGGACAAGGCAAATCTGGGCAAGGCAATGGAATTTAAATCCAGAGATGGCAAATCCATGCAAGACAAGGCAATGCAAATTCAGGCAAGGACATCCCAGGCAAGGCACGGCAAAACCAATCCAGATAATGCAAATCCAGGCGAGGCAATTAAAGATAAATTCATAGAAGGCAAATACATGCAATGCAAGGCATTGCAAATCCAGGCAAGGCAAATCCTGGCAAGGCAAGGCATGACAAATCCCGGCAAGGCAAATCCAGGTAACACAAGGCAAGGCACATTCGGGCACGGCAAATTCAGGAAAGGAAAGAAAGGAAAATTCAGGCAAGGCAAATCCAGGTAAGGCAAGACAAGGCAAATCCAGTCAAGGCAAGATATGGCAAATTCAGGCAAGGCAAATCCTGACAAGAATAGTCAATGCAAATCTAGGCAAGGCAAATCCAGGCCAGGTAAATCCAGGCAAAACAAGGCAAGGCCAATACAGGCCAAAAAAAAGGGAAGGAAGACTAGGTAAATCTTGGCAAGGCAAATCCAAGCTAGCAAGGCAAGGCAAACAAGGCAAGGTAAATCCAGGAAAGGCAAGGCAAGGCAAATCCAAAAAATGCAAATTCAGGCAAGGTCAGGCAAGTCAAATCCATGAAAGACAAGGCAAGGAAAGGCAAATCTAGGCAAACAATATCCAGGCAAGAAAAGGCAAGGCAATTCAAGGCAAGAAAAATTCAGGCAGGGCAAATTTCGGAAAGGAAAAGCAAGGCAAAACAAGGCAAAGTTAATCTACGCCAGAAAAGGCAAGGATAATCCAGGCAAGGCAAATCTAGGCAAGCAAACGTAAGGCATATGCAGGCAAGGTAAATACAGACAGGGTAAGGGAAAGCAAATCCATGCAAGACAAATCCAGGCACATCAAGGCAGGGCATATCCAGGCAAGGCAAATTTGCATAAGACAAGGCAAGTCAAATCCAGGCAAGGCAAGGCAAGGCAAGCCAAATATAGGCAAGGAAATCCAGACAAGAAAAGGCAAGACAAATCCAGACAAGGCAAATCCAGGCAAGGCAATGGAAGGTAAATCCAGCGAAATCAAATCCATGCAAGGCAAGGCAAGGCAAATCCAGGCAATGCAAGGCAAGGCAAGTAAAGGCAATTCAAGGCAAGGCAAAACCAGACAAGTAAATACATGCAAGGGAATACCAGGTAAATCCAGGCAAGGAAAATCCAGGAAAGTAAAGGCAAGTTAAATACAGGCAAGGCAAGGTAAGGCAAGGCACGGCAAGGCAAATCCAGGCAAGGCGAGGCAAGGCAAAGCAAGGCAAGGGTAATCCAGGCAAGGCAAGGCAAGGGAAGGCAAATCCAGTCAAGGCTAGTCAAGCCTAGGCAAGAAAGAAAAATCCAGGCAAGGCAAATCCAGGCAAGTCAAGGCAAGGGAAGTCAAGGCAAGGAAAATCAAGGAAAGACAAATTTAGGCAAGGCAAATTCAGACAAGACAAATCCAAGCAAGAAAAGGCAAGGTAAATCCAGGCAAGGCAAATCTAGGCAAGAAAACCCAAGGCATATGCAGGCAAGGTAAATAAAGGCAAGGCAACTGAAGGCAAATCCAGGCAAAGCATGGCAAGACAAATTCAGGAAATGCAAATACAGAAAAGGCAAGGGAAGAAAAATCCAGGCAAGGCAAATTCCGGCATGGCAAGGCAAGGCAAATACAGGCAGGCAAATTTCGGAAGGCAAGGCAAGTCCAGGCAAGGCGAGACAAATCTAGGCAAGGCAAATCCAGGCAAAATAAGGCAAAAGAAATTAAGACAAGCCAAATCCAGGAAAGGCAAGGGAAGATAAATCCAGAGAAGGCAAATCTATTGAAGGAAAGGCAAGGCAAAGAAAGGCAAAGAAAGGCAAAACAAATTCAGGCAAAGCAAATCTGGGCAAGGCAAAGCAAGGCAAATCCAGGCAAGGGTAGGCAAGGCAAGGCAAATGCAGGCAAAAAAGGCAAGGCAAAGCAAAAAAGAAAAGGAAAATAAAAGCAAAAAGAAAAAATCCAGGGAAGGCGAATCCATGCAATGCAAAACCAGAAAAACAAGGCAAGGAAAATCCAGACAAGCAAATCCAGGCAAGGCAGGGCAAGGCAAATACAGGCAAGGCAAATCCACACAAGGCAAATTTATGCAAGGCAAGGCAAGGCAAATACAGGGAAGGAAATTAAAGGCAAATCCAAGCAAGGCAAATACAGGTAAGGCAAGGCAAGGCAAATCCAGGCCACACAAAACAAGTCAAATCCAGGCAACGCAATTTCAGGCAAGGCAAGCCAAGGCAAATCAAGGCAAGGCAAGGCAAGGAAATACAGGCAAGGCAGAGGAAAGGCAAAAAAAGGACAAAAAAGGCAAATCCAGAAAAGGCAAGGCATGGCAAGGCAAGGTGTATTCAGGCAAGGCAAGGCAAGGGAAATCCAGGCAAGGCAAGGCAAGGCAAGGCAAATCCAGGCAAGGCTAGGCAAAGTTAGGTAAGGAAGACAAATCCATGCATAAAAAACAAGGCAGTTCAAGGCAAAGCAAATCCAGGCAAGGTAAGGCAAGGTAAACTCAGGCAAAACAAATCCAGGCAAAGCAAGACAGGAGAAGGCAAGGAAAATCCTGGCAAATCAGGGAAGGCAAATACAGGAAAGGAAAAAAGGCAAATTCAGGCAAGGAAAATTCGGGCAAGGCAAGTCAATGCAAATCCAGGGATGGCAAATTCAGGCCAAAAAGACAAGGCAAATTCAGGCAAGGCAGATCCTGGCAAGAATAGGCAAGGAAAATCTAGGCAAGGCAAACCCAGGCAAAAAATATCCAGGCACAACAAGGCAAGGCAAATCCAGGGAAGGCAAGGAAAGGCAAATACAGACAAGCAAGGCAACAAAAATCCAGCCAAGGCAAATCCATGCAAGGGAAGGCAAGGTAAATTCAGTCATGCAAATTCAGGAAAGTCAAGACAAGGCATATCCAGGCAAGGTAAATACAGGCAAGGCAAAGGAAGGCAAATCCAGGCAAGACAAGGCAAGGCAAATCCAGGAAGGGCAAATCCATACAAGTCAAGGTAAGGTAAATCCAGACAAGGCAAATCCAGTAAAGCTAATGCACGGCATATCCAGGCAAGGTAAATAAACGCAAGGCAAGGCAAATCAAATTCAGGTAGGCAAGGAAAGGCAAAGCAAGGGAAAAAAGGCAAATCCTGGCAAGACAAGGAACATCAAGGCTAGGCAAATCCAGGCAAGGCAAGGCAAGGCAAATCCAGGCAAGGCAAATTTACTCAGGGCAAGGCAAATCCATTAAGGGAAAGGCAAACAAATCCAGACAAGGCAAAATAGAGAAATTCAGACAAGGCAAGACCACTCAAATCCAGGCAGGGCAAATCCAGGCAAGGCAAAACAACAAAAATCCAGGCAGAGCAAAACCAGGTAAGGCAACACGAATCAAATTGAGGCAAGACAAATTAAGGTAAGGCAAGGCAAGGTAAGGCAAGGCAAGGCAAGGCAAGGCAAGGCAAGGCAATTCAAGGCAAGGCACGGGAAGGCAAGGCAAGGGAAGGCAAGGCAAGGCAAATACAGGAAAGAAAAGAAAAGACAAATCCAAACAAGGCAAATTCCGGCAAGGCAAAGAAAGACAAATCCAGACAAGGCAAACTCAGCAAAGCAAGACAAGGGAAATTCAGGCAAGGCAAATCCTGGCAAGGATAAGAAAGGCAAATCTAGGCAAGGAAAATCCAGGAAAGGCAAATCCACGCATAGCAAGGAAAGGCATTGCAAATCTAGGCAAGGCAAGGCAAGGCAAATACAGGCAAGGCAAGAAAAGGCAAATCCAGACAACGTAAATCCATCTAAGGGAATACAAGGTAAATCCAGGAAAGGCAAATCCAGGAAATCCAAGGCAAGACATATCCAGGCAAGGTAAACACGAGCAAGGCAAGGCAAGGCAAGGCAAGGCAAGGCAAGGCAAGGCAAGGCAAGGCAAGGCAAGGCAAGGCAAGGCAAGGCAAGGCAAGGCAAGGCAAGGCAAGGCA
>JAPYYA010001325.1:0-17784 GCA_028533165.1 Leontopithecus rosalia | reverse complement strand
GTTCTACTATAAGGACACATGCACACGAATGTTCATTGCAGCACTGTTTACAATAGCAAAGACCTGGAACCAACCCAAATGCCCATCCATGATAGACTGGACTGGGAAAATGTGGCACATATACACCATGGAATATTATGCAGCAATCAAAAATGATGAGTTCGTGTCCTTTGTAGGGACATGGATGAATCTGGAGAACGTCATTCTCAGCAAATTGACACAAGAACAGAAATGGAAACACCATATATACTCATTCATATGCGGGTGATGAAAAATGAGAACACATGGACACATGGAAGGGAGTATCACACACTGAGGTCTATTGGGAGAAATAGGGGAGGGACAGCGGTGGGGGGAGCAGGGGACGGATGGCATGGGGAGAAATGCCAAATATGGGAGAAGAGGCAGAAGTCAGCAAAACACACTGCCACGTGTGTACCTATGCACCTGTCTTTCATGTTCTGCACATGTACCCCAAAACCTAAAAAGCAATAAAAATAAAAATTTTAAAAAATTATAACAATAAGAAATAATCATAATAAAATAGGCCATTCCAGGCAAGCCTCTTCAAGACAATACCAGGCACGGCAATTTTCCTCTAGGCAATTTCAGTCAAGGCAATTCCAGGAAAGGCAATTCCAGGAAAGGGCATTCCAGGCAATTCCAGGCAAGACCATTCCAGGCAAAACCCAGCAAGGAAATTCCAGGCAAGGCACTAGTAGGCATTTTCAGGCAAGGAAATTCCAGGCTATACCAGGCAACATAATTTCAGGAAAGGCAATTTTATGCAAGGCAATTCCAGTGAAGTTAATTTCTGGCAATTCTTAGCAAGGCTATTTCAGGCAAGGGAATCCAAGCCGTTTCCAGACAAGGCAATTCCAGCAAGGTATTTCCAGGCAATTTCTGGCCAGGCAATTCCAGGCAACTCTACACAAGACAATTCCAGACAAGGCAACTCCAGGCAATTTTAGGCAAGGCAGTTTTGGAATTTCAATTCCAAGCAGTTTCATGCAACACAATTCCTAGCAAAACAATTTCGGGCAATTCCAGGCAATTCCAGGCAAGGAAATTCCAGGCAAGGCAATTCCAGGCAATACCAATCAAAGCAATTTCAGTTAAGGCAATTCCAGGCAATGCAATTCAAGGCTAGGTGACTTTAGGCAACTCCAAGCAAGGCAATTCCAATCAAGGAAATTCCGGGAAAATCCAGGCAAGGCAAGGAAAGGCAATTATTCCAGGCAAGGCAAGGCAGGGCAAGAAAGGTAATTCCAGGAAAGCAAGCCTAGGCAATTCTAGGCAATTTCAGGCAAGGAAATTTCAGGCAATTCAATTTTAGGCAATTTCAGAAAAGGCAATTCCAGAAAAGGCAATTCAAGGCCATTCCAGGCAAGAAAATTCCATGCAATTTCAGGCAAGGTAATTTTTGGCAAGGCAATTTTAGGCAGTTCCAATTAAGGCAATTTTAGGCAAGGCAATTCCAGGCTAGGTAACACCAGACAATTCCAGGCAAGGCAATTTTAATCAAGGAAATCCGGGAAAATCCAGGCAAGGCAATTTGTCCAGACAATGCCAAGCAAGGCAATTATTCCAGACAAGGCAAGGCAAGATAATCAAAAGAATTTTAGGCAAAGCAAGCCAAGGCAATTCCAGACAATTCCAGGCAAGGCAATACCAGGCTAGGCAATTCCGGGCAATTCCAGGTAAGGCAATTTCAGGCAAGGCAATTACAGGCAATATTAGGCAAAGCAATTCCAAACAAGGAAATTCTAGGCCATTTCAGGCAAGGCAATTCCACGCAATTCCAGGCAAGGTAGTTTTAGACAAGGCAATTTCAGGCAATTCCAGGCAAGGCAAATTCAGGGAAGGCAATTCCAGGCAACTGCAGGCAAGGCAATTCTGGGCATGGCAACTCCAGGCATTTCTAGGCAAGGAAATTCCAGGCAAGGTATTTAAAGGAAATTGCAAGCAAGGTAATTTCAGGTGATTCCAGTCAAGACAATTCCAGACAAGGAGTTTCCAGGCAATACCAGGCAAGGCAATTTCAGGCAACATAATTCCAGGCAATTCCAGGCAATGCAATTTCAGGCAATCCCAGGCAATGATATTCCAGGCAATTCAATTCGAGGCAATTCCACTCAAGGCAATTCCAAGCAATTCCAGGCGATTTCAGGCAAGGCAATCACAGGCAAGGAAATTCCAGGCAAGGAAACTCCAGGCGTTTCCAGGCAAGGCAATTCCAGACAAGGCGTTTCCAGGCAATACCAGGCAAGGCAATTTCAGGCAACATAATTCCAGGCAATTTCAAACAATGCAATTTCAGGCAAACCCAGGCAATGCAATTCGAGGAAATTCCACTCAAGTAATTCCAAGCAATTCCAGGCAATTCCAGGCAAGGCAATCATAAGCAAGGCAATTTTAGTCAAGGAAACTCCAGGCGTTTCCAGGCAAGGCAATTCCAGGCAAGGCATTTCCAGTAAATTGCGAGCAAAATAATTCCAGGCAATTCCCAGCAAGGCAATTTCTGGCAATTACAGGCGAGGCAAATCCAGGCAAGGCAATTTCAGGCAAGGCAATCCAAGCAAAAAAATCACAGTCAACCCAGCAAGACAATTCAAGTCAAGACAATTCGAGGAAATTTCTGGAAAGGTAATTTCAGGCAAGGCAATTCTTAGTAAGACAATTTTAGGCAATTTCAGAAAAAAGAATTTTAGGCAACACAATTCCATACAAAAAAATTCCAGGCAAGGGAAATAGAGGCAATTCCAAAAAAGGCAATTCCAGGTCAGGCAATTCCAAGTAAGACAATTTCAGGCAATTCAAGAAAAGGCTATTTCAGGCAAGGCAATTCAACAAAATTCCAGGGAAGGCAATTTCTGGCAAGGCAACTTTAGGCAATTCAGGCAAGGCAATTACAGACAATTCCAGAAAGTGTAATTTCAGGCAAGGCAATTGAATGCAATTCACCACAATTCCAGGCAAGAAAATTCCAGGCATTTACAGGCAATGCAATTCCAGGCTAGGCAATTCCAGGCATTTCCAGACAAGGAAATTCCAGGCAATTTCAGGCAATGTAATTTAAGGAAAGGCAATTCCAGGCAAGACAATTTCAGGCAAGGCAATTCCAGACATGTCAATTAAAGACCATTCCAGGTGAGGGAATTCCACGCAACTCCAGGCAAGGTAATTTTAGGCAAGGCAATTTTAGGCTAGGCAACTCCATGCAATTCCAGGAAAGGCAATTTCAATTAAGGCAATTCCAGAAAAGTCCAGGCAAGGTAAGATAAGGCAATTATTCTAGGCAAGGCAAGGCAAGGCAAGCAAGGCAAATTATAAGCAAAGCAAGCCAAGGCAATATCAGGCAATTCCAGGCAATTCAATTCCAGGCAAGGCAATTTCAGGCAAGGCCATTCCAGAGAAGGCAATTCGAGGTCATTTCAGGCAAGGCAATTCCAAGCAATTTTAGACAAGGTAATTTTAGGCAAGGCAATTTCAAACAATTTCAAGCAGGGCATTTTCAGGCAAGGCAATTCTGGGAAAGACACTCCAGGCATTTCCAGGCAAGGCAATTCCAGGGAAGGCATTTACAGGCAATGGCAAGCAAAAGAATTCTAGGCAATTTCAGCCAAGGCAATTCCAGAAAATGCAATTCCAGGCAATTCCAGCAAAAAAATTTCCAGGCAATTCCAGGCAAAGCAATTTTATGCAAGGCAATTCCAGGCAATTTCAGGCAAGGCAATTCCAAGCGAGGTAATTTCAGGCAGTTCCAGTCAAGGCAATTCCAGGCAAAAAATTTGAGTCAATTCCAGGAAAGGAAATTCCAGACAAGGCAATTCCAGGCAAAGCAATTTTATGCAAGGCAATTCCAGAAAAGGCAATTTCAGGCAAGGCAATTCCATACAATTCCAGGAAAGGCAATTTCAGCAATGCAATTCCTGGCAAGTATATTCCAATCAATGCAATTCCAGGAAAATACAGGCAAAACAATTATTTTAGGCAAGGCATGGTAAGGCAATTATTCCAGGCAATGCAGGGCAAGGCAAGCAAAGCAATTTTAAGCAAAGCATGCCAAGGCAATTCCAGGTACGGCAAATCCAGGAAAGACAATTTTGGGCAATTCCAGGCTAGGCAATTTCAGGCAAGTCAATTCTAGGCAATTTCAGACAAGGAAATTCCAGAAAAGGCAATTGTAGGCTATTCCAGGCGAGGCAATTCCAGGCATTTCCAGGCAAGGTAATTTTAGGCAAAGCAATTCCAGTCAATTCCAGACAAGGCAACTCCAGGCATTTCCAGGTAAGGCAATCTTAGGAAATTCCAGGCAATGTCATTTCAGGCAAGGCAATTCCAGGCAATTCCATGCAAGGAAAGTCCAGTCAAGGCAATTCCTGGCAAGGCAATTCCTGGCAATTTTAGGCAAAGCAATTTCTGACATTTCAATTCCAAGCAGTTCTGGGCAAGGCAATACCTGACAAGAATATTCCAGGCAATTCCAGGCAAGAAAATTTCAGGCAAGGCAATAGTAGGTGAGGCAACTCCATGCAATTCCATGCATAGCAATTCCAATCAAGGCAATTCCAAAAAATCCAGGCAAGGCAACTATTCCAGGCAAGTCAAGAAAGTTATTCCAGGCAAAGCAAGGCAAGCAAGGCAATTCCAGCCAAAGCAAGCCAAGGTAATTGCCGGCAATTTTAGGCAAGGCAATAATAGGCAAGGCCATTCTGGGCAATTTCAGGCAAGGTAATTTCAGACAAGGCAATTCCAGGCCATTCCAGGCAAGGCAATTTTATGCAATTTCAGGCAAGGTAATTTTAGGAAAGACAATTTCAAACAATTCCACGCAAGGAAATTTCAGGCAAAAGAATTCCAGGCAATTCTGGGCAATACAACTCCAGGCATTTTCAGGCAAGCTAATTTCAGGAAAGGCATTTCTAGGCGATTGAAAGCATGGTAATTACAGGCAATTCCAGGAACCGTAATTCCAGAAAAGGCAATTCCAGGCAATTTCAGGCAAGGAAATTCCAAGAAAGGTAATTCCAGGCAATTACAGGTAGGCAATTCGAGAAAATTCCAGAAAATGCAATTCCAGGCAAAGAAATTCCATTAAAATAATTTCAGGCAATTCCAGAAAATGCAATTTTAGGCACAGCAATTCCAGACAAGAAAATTTCACGCAAGGCAATTTCTGGCAATTATAAATAAGGCAATTCCAGGCAAGGCAATTTCAGGCAATTCCAGGCAAGGCAATTATAGGCAATTCCAGTCAAGTCAATTCAAGGAAAAGCAGTTTCAGGCAAGGCAATTCCTGGCAAGACAATTCCAGACAAGTAAATTCCACACCAAACAATTCCACGCAATGACTGGCAAGACAATACCAGGCAAGGCAATTCCAGGCAAAGCAATTTCTTGCAACTCAATTAGAATCAAGGCAATTCCAGTAAAATCCAGGCAAAGCAATAATTCCAGGCAAGGCAAGGTAAGGCAATTATTCCAGGCAAGGCAAGGCAAGTCAAGCAAGACAATTCCAGGCAATTCCAGGCAAGTCAATTTCAGGCAAGGCAATTCCAGAAAAGGCAATTCTAGGCTATTGCAGGCAAGACAATTTTAGGCATTTCTGGGCAAGGTAATTTTAGGCAAGGCAATTTCAGGCAATTCCAAGCAAGGCAATTCCAGGCAAGGCAATTCCAAGCAATTCCAAAAAAGGCAATTCTGAGCAAGGCAACTCCAGGCATTTTCAGGTAAGACAATTTCAGGCAATGTGATTTTAGGCAAGGCAATTTCATGCAAGGAAATTCCAGTCAAGGCAATTCCTGGCAAGGCAATTTCAGGCAAGGCAATTTTTGGCATTTCAATTCCAAGCAGTTCCAGGCAAGGTAATACCTGGCAAGGATAGTCCAGGCAATACCAGGCAAGGAAATTTTTGGCAAGGCAATTCCTGCCAAGGCAACTCCATGAAATTTCAAGCATAGCAATTCCAAACAAGGCAATGCCAGGAAAATCCAGGAAAGGCAATTATTCCAGGCAAGGCAAGTTAAGGCAATTACTCCAGGCAATACCAGGCAAGGCAAGCAAGGCAATTTCAGCAAAAGCAAGCCAAGTTAATTCCAGGCAATTTCAGGCAAGGCAATTACAAAAAAGGCAATTTCAGGCAAGGCAATTCCAGACAAGGCAATTCCAGGCCATTCCAGGAAAGGCAATTCTGCGCAATTTCAGGCAAGGTAATTTTAGGAAAGGCAATTCTAAACAATTCCAGGCAAAGAAATTTTAGGAAAGGCAATTCCAGGCAAGGCAATTCTGGGAAAGGCAACTCCAGGCATTTCCAGGCAGGCTAATTTCAGTCAAGGCATTTCCAGGCAAGTCCAAGCAAGGTAATTCCAGGCAATTCCAGGCAATTCCAGAAAAGGCAATTTCAGGAAAGGCAATTCCAGGAAATACAATTAAAGGCAATTCCAGGCAAGGCAATTCCAGGCAAAGCAATTCCAGGCAATTTCAGGCAAGGCACTTCCAAACAAGGTAATTCCAGGCAATTCCATGCAAGGCAATTACAGGTGAGGCAATTTCGGAAAATTCCAGGAAAGGCAATTCCAGACAAAGCAATTCCATTAAAACAATTTCAGGCAATTCCAGAAAAGGCAATTTTAGGCATGGCAATTTTAGACAAACGACATTTTCAGGCAATTACAGGCAAGGCAATACCAGACAAGGCAATTTTAGGAAATTCCAGGCAAGGCAATTCCAGACAAGGCAATTTCCGGCAATTAGAGGCAAGGCAATTCCAGGCAAAACAATTCAAGGTATTCCAGGCAATCCAATTCCAGAAAAGGCAATTGCAGACAAGGCAATTTCTGGCAAGACAATTCCAGGCAAGGAAATTCCACGCAAGGCAATTCCAGGCTATGGCAGGCAAGACAATACCAGGCAAGGCAATTTCAGAAAATTCCAGGCGAGGTAATCCCAGGCAAGGCAATTTCTTGCAAAACAATTCCAATCAAGGCAATTCCAGTAAAATCCAGGCAAACCAATAATTTCTGGCAAGGCAAATTAAGGCAATTATTCCAGGCAAGGCAATGCAAATCAAGCAAGGCAAATCCAGTCAAAGCAAGCCAAGGCAATTCCAGGATAGGAAGTTACAGGCAAGGCAATTCCAGGCAATTTCAGGCAAGGCATTTTCAGACAAGGCAATTCCAGGCCATTTCAGGCAATGCAATTTCACACAATGTCAGGCAAGGTAAATTTAGGCAAGGCAATTCCAGACAATTCCAGGAAAAACAGTTTCAGGCAAGGTAATTCTAGGCAATGACAAGCAAGGCAATTCAGGGCAAGGCAACTCCAGGCATTTCCATGAAAGGCAAAGCCAGGCAAGGCATTTCCAGGCAATTGCAAGCAAGGTAATTTCAGGCAATTCCAGGCAAGCAATTCCAGGAAAGGTAATTCCAGGCCATTTCAAGCAAGGCAATTTCAGGCAAGGCAATTTTAGGCAAGGCAATTCAAGTCAAGGCAATTTCAGGCAATTCTAGACAAGGCAATTCTTGGCAAGGCAACACCAGGCATTTCCAGGCAAGCAATTCCAGACAAGCCATTTCCAGGCAATTTCTAGTAAGTAAACTCCAGGCAATTGCAGGCAAGGAAATTCCTGCAAGGCAATTTCAGACAATTCCAGGCAAGACAATTCTAGGCAAGGCATTTCCAGGCAATCTCAGGCAAGGCAATTCCAGAAAAAGCAAATCCAATAAAGGAAATTCCAGACAATTCTAAGAAAGGCAATTAAAGGCAATTCCAGGCAAGGCAATTCCAGGCAATTTTAGAAAAGGCAATTCCAAGCAAGGTAATTCCAGGCAATTTCAGCCAAGGCAATTAAAGGTAAGGCAATTCGAGTAAATTTCAGGAAATTCAATTCCAGATAAAGCAATTCCATTAAAACAAATTCAGGCAATTTTAGGCAGGGCAATTCCAGACAAAAAAATTCAACGAAAGCCTTTTCCAGGCAATTACAGGCAAGACAATACCAGGCAAGGCAATTTCAGGAAATTCCAGGCAAGGCAATTCCAGACAAGCAAATTTCAGGAAAGGCAATTTCAGGCAAGGCAATTTCTGCAAGACAAGTCCAGGCAAGGAAATTTTACACAAGGCAATTCCAGGCAATGGCAGGCAAGACAATACCAGGCAAGGTAATTCCAGAAAATTCCTGGCAGGGCAATTCCTTGCAAATCAATTTCAATCAAGACAATTCCAGTAAAATCCAGGTAAAGCAATAATTCCAGGCAAGGCAACGTAAGGCAATTATTTGAGGCAAGGCAAGGCAAGTCAAGAAGGGCAATTCCAGGCAAAGAAAGCCAGAGTAATTCCAGGCAATTCCAGGCAAGAAAATTTTAGGCAATTTCAGGCAAGGCATTTCCAGACAAGGCTATTCCAGGCCATTCCAGGCAAGGCAATTTCACGCAATTCCAGGAAAGGTAAATTTGGGCAAGGCAATTTCAGGCAATTCCAGGCAAAACAATTCCAGGCAAGGCAATTCCAGGCAATGACAGGCAAGGCAATTCAGGGCAAGGTCCCTCCAGGCATTTCTATGCAAGGTTAAACCAGGCAAGGCATTTTTAAGCAATTGCAAGCAAGGTAATTACAGGCAATTCTAGGCAAGCAATACCAGAAAAGGCAATTCCAGGAAATTACAGAAAAGGCAATTTCAGGCAATGCAATTTGACGCAATTTCAGGCAAGGCAATTCCAGTCAAGGCAATTCCAGGCAATTCTAGGCAAGGCAATTATGAACAAGTTACACCAGGCATTTCCAGGCAAGTCGTTTCCAGGCAATTCCAAGCAAGGCAATTTAAGGCAATTCCAGGCAAGGCAATTCCAGGCAATTCCAGGCAAGGCAATTCTAGGCAAGGCATTTTCAGGAAATTTCAGGCAAGGCAATTCCAGGAAAGGCGATTCCTGGGAAGTTTATGCAAGGCAATTTCAGGCAAGACAATTTCAGGCAATTCCAGGCAAGGAAATTCCTGGCAAAAGAATTCCAGGTAAGGCAATTCCAGGCAAGTCCATGTTAGGCAATTCCATGCAAGGAAATTCTAGCCAATTCCAAAAAAGAAAATTTTAGGTAAGACAATTTTAGGAAATTCCAGGAATGGCAATCCCAGGCAAGGCAATGCCAGGCAAGGAAATTCCATGTAAGGCAATTCCAGGCAATTCCAGGCAAGGGAATACCAGGCAAGGCAATTCAAGAAAATTTTCAGGTAAGGCAATTCAAGGCCAAGCATTTCCAGGCAATTTCAGGCAAGAAAATTCCAGGAAAGCTGTTTTAGGCAATTTCAGGCAGGGCAATTGCAAGAAAGGCAATTCCAGAAAATTTCAGGCAAGGAAATTCCAGGCAATTCCAGGCCAAACAATTCCAAGGAAGGCAATTCCAGGCAATTAATTTTAAAACAACTAAATTCCACGCAAGACAATTCCAGGCAATTCCAGGCAAGGCTATAGCAGCCAAGGCAATTCCAGAAAATTCCAGAAAAGGCAATTCCAGGAAAGACAATTTCAGGCAATTCCAGGCAATACAATTCGAGGGAAGGCAATTCCAGGCAATTCAAAGCAAGGCAATTCCTGGCAAGGCAATTTGAGATAATTCCAGACAAGGCAATTCCAGGCAAAGAAATTCCAAGCAATTCAAGGCATGGCAATATTTGGCAACAAAATTCCAGGCAAACCCAGGCAAGTCAATTCCAGACAAGGCAATTCCAGGCAATTCCAGACAAGGCAATGCCAGAAAAGTCAATTCCAGGCACGGCAATTCCTGTCAAGTCAATTCCAGGCAAGAGAATTTCAGGCAATTCCAGACAAAGCAATTCCAGGAAAGTCAATTCCAGGCAAGGAAATTTCTGTCAAGTCAATTCCAGGCAAGGGAATTCAAGGCAATTCCAAACAAGGCAACTCCAGGCAATTCCATACAATGCAATTACAGGGAAGGAAATTCCAGGCAAGGCAATTACAGAAATGTCAGCTCCAGGCAAGGCAATTCCCAGTAAGTCAATTTCAGACAAGGGAATTCCAGGCAATTCCAGAAAAGGCAATTCCAGGCAAAACAATTCCAGGCAATATCAGGAAAGGTAATTTCTGGCAAGGCAATTCCAGGCAGGGCAATTACAGGCATTTCCAGGCAAGGCAATTCCAGGCAAAACAAATCCAAGAAATTCCAGGAAGGCAATTTTATTCAAGAAAACACCAGGCAAATCCAGGCAAGAAAATTACAAGCAAGGCAATTACAGGCAATGCTAATTTGGCAAGGCAATTACATTAAATTCAAAATAACGCAACTCTAGGAAACTCCAGTCAAGGCAATTCCAGGGAAGGAAATTTCAAGCAAGGAAATTCCAGGGAATTTTATGCAAGAAAATAACAGGCAAGTCGATTCCAGGCAATTTTAGGCAATGCTATTCCAGGCAAGAAAATTCCAGGCAATTCAAGGTAAGACAACTCCAGGAAACTTCAGGCAAGGCAATTCCAGGCAAGGCAATACCAGGCAAGGCAATTCCATGCAAGGCAATTCCAGGCCATTCCAGGCAAGGCAAGTTTATTCTAGGCAATTCCAGGCAAGGCAATTCCAAACAATTTCAGGCAAGGCAATTATAGTCAAGGCAATTCCAGGCAATTCCAAGCAATTCCAGGCAAGACAATTGCAATTCCAGACAAGGCAATTCCAGACAAGGCAATTCCAGACAATTTCAGGCAAGGCAATTTCAGGCAATACAATTTTTAGGCAAGGGAATTCCAGGCAAGTCCAGATAAGGCAATTCCAGGCAATTCTAGGCAAGGCAATTTCAGGCAAGTCAATTCAAAACAATTTCAGACAAGGCAATTTTAGACAAGTCAATTCCAGGACATTCCATGCAAGGCAATTCCAGGCAATTCCCAATTAATTAATTTTAGGCAAGGCAATTTCAAAACATTCCAGGCAAGGCAATTCAAGGCAAGGCAATTTTGGGCAAGGCACCTCTGGGCATTTTCATGTAACGCTATTCCAGGCAAACCATTTCCAGGCAACTGCAAGCAAGGTAATTCCAGGCAATTACAGGCAAGGCAATGCCAGGCAAGGTAATTCCAGACAATTTCAGTCAAGGCAATTCCAAGCAAGGTCATCCCAGGCCATTCCAGGCAAGGCAATTCCAGGCAAGGCAATTCAAGGCAATTCTAGGAAAGGCAATTCTAGGCAAGAGGATTCCACATAAGGCTATTTCCTGCAATTCTAGGCAAGTTTATTTCTGGCAAGGCAATTTCTTGCAATTCTAGGCAAGGCAATTCCAAGCAAGGTAATCTCAGGCAATTCCAAGCAAGAAAATTCCAGGCAAAACAATTCAAGGCAAAATCTTTCAAGACAATTCCAGGCAAGACAATTCCAGGCAAGTCCAGGCAAGGCAATTCTAGGCAAGGTAAATTCAGGCAATTCCAAAAAGGCAATTTCAGACACAGCAATTGTTCCAGGCATGGCAAGGTAAGGCATCACAAGGCAATTCCAGGTAAAGCAAGTCAAGGCAAAACAATTCTAGGCAAGGAAATACCTGGCAATTCCAGGAAGTCAATTCCAGTTAAGGCAATTTCAGGCAAGGCAATTTCAGGCAAAGCAATTTCAGGTAAGGCAATTCCGGGCAAGGCAATTCCAGGCAAGGAAAGGCAATTCCAGGCAAGGCAATTTCAGGCAGTCCCATGAAAGACAATTCCAGGCAAGTCAATTCCAGGGAATTAAAGAGAAGGCAATTCAAGGCAAAGGCAATTCCACGCAATTCCAGGCAAGAAAATTTCAGGCACTTCCAGGCAACGTAAATCCAGGAAAAGCAATTTCTGGAAAAACAATTCCAGGCAATTCCAGGCAAGAAAATTCCAGGCAATTCCAGAGAAGGAAACTCCATGCAAGAAAATTCCAGGCTATTTTAGGCAAGGCAATTCCAGGCAAGACAATTTCAGGTAAGGCAATGTGAAAAAAAGCAATTCCAGGCAAGGAAATTTCAGGCAAGACAATTCCGAGCAAGGCAAGGCAAGGCAAGGCAATTCCAGGCCAGCCATTTCTAGGCAAGGCAATTCCTAGAAAAAAGAGGCTAGGCAAAAGAATTTCAGTAAAGGCAATTCCAGGCAAGGCAGTTACAGGCAAGACAATTCCAGGCAAGGCAGTTTCAGGCACGACAACTTCAGGCAATTCCAGGCAAAACAATTCCAGTAAAACTATTCTGGGGAATTCCAGGCAATGTAATTCCAGGCAAGGCAATTTTAGGCAAGACAATTTCAGGTACTTTCAGACAAGGCAATTCTAGGCAAGGAAATTTTACACAAAACAATTCCATTGAAATCCAGGCAAGGCAATCTAAGGAAACACAATTCCGGGGAATTCCAAGCAAGAAAATTCCAGGCATGGCAAATCCAGGCAATTCCAGGCAGGGAATTTCAGGCAAGGCAATTTTAGGCGAGGCAATTTCAGGCAATTCCAGGCAAAGCAATTCCAGACAAGTAAACTCTAGAAGATTCCAGGCAAGGCAATTCCAGGAAGTTCCAGGCAAGGCATTTACTGGCAAGAATATTTCAAGCAATTTCAGTCAAGGCAATTCCAGGCAAGGCAATTTCAGGCAAGGCAATTCGAGGCAATAAAATTTTAGGTTATTCCAGGCAAGGCAATTCTAAGCAAGACAATTTTCGGCAAGGCAATGCAAAAAAAAAGCAATTCCAGGCAAGGAAATTTCAGGCCAGGCAATTCCAGGAAAGGTAAATCCAGGCAAAAACCACTCCATGTAATTCCAGGCAAGGCAATTACCAGCAAAGAATTTTAGGCAATTACAGGCAAGGCATTTCCAGGCAATTTCAGGATTGGCAAATTCATGCAAGGCAATACCAGGCAATTACAGGAAAGGCAATTCAAGGAAAGGCAATTCCCGGCAATTTCAGGAAAGGAAATTCCAGGCAAGGCAATTACAAGAAATTCCAGGCAAGACAATTACAGGCAAGTCACTTCCAGGCAATTACAGGCAAGGCAATTCCTGGCAAGACAATTTCAGGAAATTCCAGGTAAGGTAATTCCAGGCAAGACAATTCCAGGCAATTCCAAACAAGGAAATTCCACTGAAGGCAATTCCAGGCAATTTCCAGGTAAGGCGATACCCAGGAAGGAAATTACCAGAAATTCCAGGCAAGGCAATTTCAGAAAAGACAATATCAGGCAATTCCAGACAAGGCAATTGCAGGCAATGCAATACCTGCCAAGGCAATTTCAGGCAATTCCAGGCAAGGCAATTCAAGGCAAGGTAATTACAGGCAATTCAAGGCCTGGCAACTTCAGGCAGGGAAACTCCAGAAAATTCCAGGCATGGCAATTTTAGGCAAGGCATTTCCACGCAATTCCAGAAAAGGCAATTCCTGCCAACGCAATTACAGACATTTTCAGGCAATAAAATTTCAGGAAAATAAATTCCAGTCAAGGAAATTCTAGGCAATTCCAGACATATCAATTCCAGGCAAGGATATTTCAGGCAATTCCAGGAAAGGCAATACCAGACAAGGCAATTCCAGGCAATCACAGGAAAGGCAATTCCTGGAAAAGCAATTTTAGGCAAGGCAATTGCCGGCAATTTTAGGCAAGGCAATTCCAGGCAAGGCAATTCCCGGCAAAACAATTCCAGGCAATTCCAGGAAAGTCAAGTCCACGCTTTGAAACTCCAGGAAATTTCAGGCAAAAAAAATTACAGGCAAGTCAATTCCAGGCAATTTCAGGCAAGGCAATACTAGACAATTCCAGACAGGGAAATTCCAGGAACTACCAGAAAAGGAAATTTGAGGCAAAGCAGTACAAGGCAATTTCAGGCAAGGCAATTCCAGGCAGGCAATAACAGGCAATTCACGGCAAGGCAATTTGGAAAAAGGCAATTCCAGGCAAGACAATTTTAGGCAATTCCAGGCAAGGAAATTCCAGGCAAGGAAATTAAAGACAAGGTAACTACAGTCAAGGCAATTCCAAGCAATTTCTCTCAGGGAAATTCCAGGGAAAGCAGTTATTCCAGGCAAGGCAAGGTAAGCCAATTATTTCAGGACAGGCAATGCAAGTTAATTCCAAGAAAAGAAAAGCAAGGCAATTACAGGCATTTCAAGGAAAGGCAATTCCAGGCAAGGCAATTTCAGGTAATCCCAGGCAAAGTAATTTCAGGCAAGGCAATTTCAGGGAATTACAGGGAAGACAATTCAATGCAAGGCAATTCCAGGCAATACCAGGAAAGGAAATTCCAGGCATTTCCAGGCCAGGTAATTCAAAGTAAGGCAATTCCAGGCAAGGCAATTCCTGGCAAGGCAATTTAAGGCAATTCCAAGAAAGGCAATTTCAGGCAATGCCAGCCAATGCAATGTTAGGGAAGACATTTCAAGCACTTCCAGGCAAGGGAATTCCAGGCAAGGAAACTCCAGGCAAAAAAAAATTTTATGCAAGGCATTTCCATTGATGTCAGGCAAGGAAATCCCAGAAAACAAAATTCGAGGCAATTAAAAGCAAGGAAATTTCAGACATGGCAAAACCAGGAATTCCAGGCAGGGAATTTCAGTCAAGGCAATTCCAGGCAATTGCAGGCAAGGTAATTGTAGGCAAGAATATTCCAGGCAATTAAAGGCAAGGTAATTTTGGACAAGGCAACTCCAGGTGATTCCAGGCAAGGCAATTCCACGCAGTTCCAATCAAAACATTTACCTGCAAGGCAATTTCAAGCAATTCCAGGTAAGGCAATTTCAGGCAATTGCAGGCAAGTCCAGGTAAGAAAATTCCAGGCTATTTCAGGCAAGGCAATTCCAGGCTAGAAAATTTTAGGCAAGGCAATGCAAAAAAAGGCAATTCCAATGCAAAAAAAGGCAAGAAAATTTCAGGCCAGGCAAATCCAAGCAAGGCAAGGCAAGGCAATTCCAGGCCAGGCATTTTCAGGCAAGGCAATTCCAGGTATCACAATGCTAGGCAAGCCAATTCCAGTAAGGCACTTCCAGGCAAGACAATTTCAGGAAAAAAAATTTCAGGGAAGGCAATTTTATGCCACTTCAGGCAAGGAAATTTTAGGCATGAGAATTCAAGGCAATTCCAGGAAAATCAATTCCAAAAAAGCAATTCCACTCAATTCCAGGCAAGGCAAATCCAGACAAGGAAATGGCAGGCAATTTCATGTAAGGCTATTCCAGGCAATTCTAGGCAAGTTTATTCCACAAAAGGCAATTAATTGCAATTCCAGGCAAGGCAATTCCAAGCAAAACAGTTCCAGGCAAGGCAACTCCAGGCTAGACAATCCAGGCTAGGCAATTTCAGGAAAGCCAATTCCAGGAAAAACATTTCAAGACAATTCCAGGCAAGGCAATTTCAGGATAGGCAACTCCAGGTAATTTCAGGAAAGATAATTTCAGGCAATTCCAATAAAGGCAATTTTAGACACAGCAATTATTCCAGGCACGGCAAGGTAACGCAATTATTCCAGGCAAAACATGGTAAGTCTTGAAAAGAAAATTTCAGGCAAAGAAAGTCAAGGCAAAACAATTCTAGGCAAAAAAAATACCTCGCAATTCCAAGCAAGTCAATTCCAAATAAGTCAATTTTAGACAAGGAAATTCCAGGCAAAGCAATTCCAGGCAAGGTAAGGCAAGGAAAAGCAATTCCAGGCAAGGTAATTTCAGGCCAGGCAATGGCAGGCAAGGCAAGGCAATTCAAGGCAATACCAGGCAATGTATTTTCAATCAAGGTAATTCCAGGAAATTCCAGGCAAGGCAATTCCAGTCAAGGCAATTCCTAAAAATTCCAAACAAGTTATTTTCAGGCTATGCAATTCCAGGCATTTCGAGGCAAGGCAATTTAAGTCAAGGCATTTCCAGGCAATTCCAGGCAAAAAAATTTCAGAATATTTTAGGCTTGGCAATTCCAGGCTAGGCAATTTCATAAAATTCCAGGCAAGTCAATTTTTGGCAAGGCATTTCCAGGTAAGGAATTCCAGGCAAGTCAAGGTAAGGAAATTCCAGGCAATTCTAGGCAAGGCAATGACAGGTAAAGCAATTCCAGGCAATTCCAGGCAAGGCAACTATTGTTAAGGCAACTTTAGGCAGAGCAATTTTAGGCAATTCCAGGAAAGCCAAATTCATGAATGGCAATTCCAGGTAATTCCAGGCAAGGCAATTCAAGGCAAGACAATTTCCGAGATTTACAGGCAAGGCAATTTAAGGCAAGAAAATTCCAGGCAAGGCAATTTCAGGCACGATAATTTCACGAAATTTCAGGCAAAACCATTCCAGGAAAATTATTCTGGGGAATTCCAGGCAAGGCTATTCCAGGTAATTCTAGGCAAGTTAATTCCAGACAAAACAATTCCAGGCTATTCCAGGCAAGGCAATTCCAGGAAAAACAATTCCAGGCAATTCCAAGCAAGAAAATTTTAGGCAAGGCAATTCAAGGTTATTCCAAAAATGGCAATTCCAGTGAAAACATTTCAAGACAATTCGAGGCAAGGCAAATCCAGGCAAGGCAATATCAGGCAAGGGAACTCCAGGCAATTACAAGAAAGGTAATTTCAAGCAATTACAATAAAGGCAATGCAAGACACAGCAATTATTCCAGGCACAACAAGGTAAGGCAATTATTCCAGGCAAGGAAAGGTAATGCACAGCAAGGCAATTCCAGGTAAAGCAAGTCAAGGCAAAACAATAGTATGCAAGAGATTTGAGAGGAAGATGGCGCTCTAAAAACAACTCACCACTGCAGCTCTCAGTCAAGACGCAGAGGGTAAGCAAACACAGCATTTTCAGACGGATCCTTATAGCCCACAGAGCGGGGGAAAAGCCCAGGTGTAAAAGGCATGCAGGACTCAAGCGCAGCGCTCTCCGCTGGCGTGGCCAGGGAGCCAGCGCCGCAGCAGCAGCAAGGCGCACAAAACACACGGGTCTGGGTGCCCTGTCAAACCGGCAATTTGAGACTTGGGAGAGCAGATTGCTATGTTCATCTGACTGAACGGGTTTTGGACGATGAACTATACCAGGAGATTTCTAGGAGGTGAATTGTGAACTAGCGCAGCGGGTGGCTGCACAGTAAAACACACAGATCCCGGTGCCCTTTTGGCCAGCGACTGAGGCACCTGGGAGAGAGACAACCCTACAACTTAAAAAGAAAAAAAAGCAAAAAGGCTCAGAGGCAGCAGGGAGCCAATTGATCAGGCTCGACGGGTCCCACCCCCACAGAGACAAGCAATAAGTCGATTTGGAGTGCTGGGGGTTGAGAGTTCCACTGTGGGAAGAGCGGAACACATGACTGTGCAGCTCCGTGGGGGAGGGGCGTCCGCCATTGCCAAGACTTCAGCCCCTACTGAGGTACCTGCCCACTGCTGACGCAGTCAGCCGTTGCCAAGGCAACCCGCAATAACAGAGAGACTGCACCTACAGGGCAGAGCCCACATCATCAGGGCGGAGCCTACGTCAGTAGGGCGGAGCCCAAAACAGCAGGACGGAGACCACAGCAAAAGGGCGAACCTCACACCAGCAGGGCGTAGCCTCGGCACCCAAATAGTGACTAGACTGCCTCCTAGCTGGGCAGGACAGCACAACGGATACTCACAAATAAAGCCCTAACTCCCCGAGACAGAGCATCTGAGGAAAGGGGAGACAGAGCATCTGAGGAAAAAAACAAAATTCATGAGTTCTGCCACAACAGACTTAAATGTACTTGCCTAGCAACACTGAATGAACAACGGAGCTCACAGAACAGCACTTGAGCTCGTATAAAGTACAGATCGTCTCCTCAAGCAGCTCCATGATATGCATA
>JAPYYA010001324.1:0-15575 GCA_028533165.1 Leontopithecus rosalia | reverse complement strand
TTTTTTTAAAGGTCTCCATTTTGTGTTGGAGGTCATACTAGATGGGTGTTTTCTTCCATGAGCTGAGGATTCTCTCGCCTGAATTCCTCTTCAACCATCTCATTGTAATTTTCTATTACTGGGTTTCCCTATGATCTCTGCTAGTGACTCAGGTGGTCCTTTTCTTTATAAAGATGGGGTTTCACCATGTTGGTCAGGCTGGTCTTGAACTGCCGACCTCAGGTGATCCACCCGCCTTGGCCTCCAAAGTGCTTGGGTTACAGGCGTGAGCCACCACACCCAGCCTCTGGTGGTCCTTTTCATAATGACAGGCACTATGTTAGAACCTGAACAGCTGGAATGTATCCCTGCAGCTGCGTATGTGGTAGCAATTTGTATGCCTTTGGCAGGCTGTGCTTCAGCCTGTGGCTTAGCTACTCTTTTCCATCTTCCACCCAACTGCAAGAGGCCTGTATGTTTGGAAACAGGTAGAATGTGCAGCTCTGCACAGCCATTCCAAAACTGGCCTTTCCGCCGCAGTTCCTAGGAAGCACGTATGTTTCCCTCGCTCTCTGTTCTTTTCCAGTCTGCAGAAGCAGGGATGTTTGCTTTGATCTATCAAATCTATGGAAGTGAAATGTTGCACAAGCAAGATCCTCTAGATGAAGAAGATACAGGTATTTCTTATAAAAATCTAAAAAGAGGAAGGGTAGACACTTCCTATGGCAGAGTGAAAGCAGACCGTGTAATAATGATGGAAACCGCTCAGACTTCTCTCTAAACGTGGAGATACACAGGAGCTTCTGTCTTGCTGGAATATTGCTTCGTATGTATGGCCCGTGGTAGTGCAGCTGGTTAACATAAAGGTAACAACCGGTTCACACTGTCACACATGTAACAATTCTCATCTTGTCATTTTATGGGTCGTTAGTGTATTCACCAAGCGTTGTCACAAATGACAAATCAATGCTGTAATATAATTTGCACCTGGGATGGCTAACATGCAGCCTCAACTAGCTAAATGTGCTTTTCAGTTTTGACCATCACCAGTTTTTACCACTGTTGCAAATACAGAAACTATCAGGAAACAGAGTCTCGGAAATGTAGAATTTTGGCGCACTATCCATGAGTAAGAAAGAGCTACGTTTGTAAAGCATGCCTGAGTTCAATGTAATTGTTGTAAAAACAAAACTGTGTGCTTGCTCGACTTCAAATTCCTGACAACGTTGAACTTTGACTTGTATTCAGAAAAATTCCAAAACAGGTCAGATACATAAGAAAATACAGTATTTGTCAAGCTGGTATCAGAGAAAAGTTACATTAATGTTTGATTAGTGGATCTGGTATCTACTCATTAGTAATGAATAAACATCTTTCTAGTGGACGAGCCATGTTCTCTTCCATGGGCCTTCTGCATTTGTGCAAACACACCCGAAATCAATTGATCTTCCGGAGGAATGATTTGGTTGGGAAATTTTCCACTGTGGAGCAGAGCAAAACGGTACCTTCTGGTCACCATCGGGGCTGGGAAAGGGAGGCCTCCAGGGGAGAAAACAACCTAGATGAAGATGCCCTGGGTGGTTCTCCATGGCCTCGCAGAGAGGGCTCCGTGGGTAGCCTCTCAGAGCAGCTCTGAAATCAACTGTCGTCTGAGTTTATGGGTAATAGACCCAGAACAGTTCCCAAACCTTGGCACTTTCGCCCACCAGCCAGAGACACGGGCCTGGCCTCGGCTTCGCGCGGCGCAGGCGCCTGGAACAATCAGGGCACCTGGAGGAGCCAACTCAGCTGAGGGCGGTGATGTGTTTCTCTCCTTGAAATCCTCCTGACCTCGGGGCGCCTTGGTTCCCCTACGAATTGATCAGCCCTTTCAGGCAAAGGCCTCTTTCCAGATCATCTACGGGTCATTGTGCCAACATCCGGGTGTGGAGAATTTCTGCAGGGAGAAGGACGCTGAGGGCCCCTTTCTTGGCGAGGACGCGCCGAGCCGGTGCCTGAAAGGAGTGGAGACCCCTCCCCGTCTCCGCTGTGACACCCAGGCCAGTCGCCTATTTAGGGAGCGGCGGCGGCCGAGAGCAGTGTGTACCCACCGCGGGCCTGGCGGACGAGGTGTACTCCCTGCTCGCACCCTACCCCAACTTGGCGGCCACCAAGGGCAGGGGCGCGGCGGGGACTCCCTTCCCGCAGCCTCCTTTTCCCTCTCTGCGGGCGCGGCCTCGACCTTCCTGGGCTGCGGGCAGCTGGCGGCCGCCGAGGACTTCCACAGCTCCCCGCGGGCGCAGCTCATGGCCCTCCTGGGCAGGTGGGGCCGACAGCTGGACGTGGCGGGGCAGGGAGCCCGCGCATCCACGCCGGTGCAGAGCTCGGGGGGCGGCCACGCCGCAGCGCACGACCGGCGACCCCGAGGCCCCGGCGCGGAAGGCAAAACCGGCGGCGGCTCTTCCTCCAGCGCCGGCGGGTCGGGGCCCGGAGTGTGGCAGCCCCCGGAGCGGCTCCTGCGCTCCCCGCGCACCGCCGCCCTGTCCTCGCCCGTGGCCTCGCGCCGCGTCACCGTCTTCCTGAAGGGTCCCGGGGCCGCGGCGGGGGAGCTAGAGGACAGGTCGTCGGACGGAGAGCGGGGCCGCCGCCCGCGCGGCTTCCAGGCCCAGAGGAGGGAGAGGCGTCGGCGAGGAAGGTGCCCCGACTGCTGCAGTCCGAGGACGACGACCGCGAGGCCCTGGCTGAGGCCCGGGAAGCCGGGAGGCAGGAGGCCGATGTACCGGGGCTGCGGCTGCGGGAGGTTGAGGAGGGCGAGGCGGCTTCGGGGTGCGCGCTGAGGAGCCCCGGACAGTCTCCGCAGGTGGGGAGGAACCCAGACGGCGGCGCTGGACGGGAGGCGGCCGCCGAGGGAGAGAGGCCGTCGCCAAGGAGCCCGGAGCCGGGCAAGGAGCGACTGCGCTTCCAGGTAAGGCCTGGGGCGGCCAGAGCGCGGGGGAGCCCGGGGGTGCGGGTGTCTTCCTGGGGCCTGGCCCTGTGACTGCTCCGGGCTCTCCGAGGTACCGCGCTTCCTTAAGCGAGGGCCATTTCCGTGGCTCCCAAACAGCAGTGACCGCGGCGCAGGCACCTGGACCGTCAGGACACCCAGAGGAGCCGACTCAGCTGAGGGCGGTGACGTGTTTCTCTCCTCGAAATCCTCCTCACGTCGGGGAGCCTTGGTTCACCGACAGCACAGTCTCAGGGGTGGCCTGACTTTGTCGCAGCGGCTGCTCCACAGGCTGGCCAGGGCGACCGCCTTGGAACATTCTTATAACCCACGTGTTGGCGCTGTGAACCTCGGGCAGAGGACCGGCAGGCCAGTCCTGTCAGCGCGGTTGGATGATCTATGAGTAGGCACAGCTGAGCTTCGAAGGAGCATTGCCCGCTGCAGCCTCCATTCCCAGAGACCCCTCTCTCCCACTTCCCCGCCACACGTGGCAAAAACCCCTGGGCTGCTGGGATCTCGGTCGGCTCCTCTGCCTCTTCCTTTACAAGCTCCCAGGCCACTGGAAAGCTGGCGCTCCTGAAATGCATCCTCTTAGGCATTTGCTTGGCTTTTAAAAACCACCCCCACTCAGGAAATCCAGTACTGCGAGAGCATTTGGGCTGCTCAGTGTTGCTGCCTAGAACAGGCTGAGGCTTTGAAGGGTTGGGGCACCAGAGGGCAGTCGTGACCCAGCGGAAGTGGAAAGGCACAAGAGGTGACGAGAAGCCCGAGGGACTCCTTCGTGGTCTCTTCCACTTTTTTCCCCCCATAGCTGTAAACCCTCTGAGATATGCTCCAAGAGCTTCCTGGATCTTCGATGGCCGTGTTGTTTCCGATAAAGGCTGTTGGCTATTTTTACCCCTAGGGTGGGATGTCGCAGGTGGCTGTTTTTACATTGTGGGGGAGCCAGTCCTAAAGTAGCGGCGGTTCTTGTGCTGGATATTAAACATTTGTCAGATATTTGCTCATCCACCTCTCATGGACTGCGACCTGTGAAAATGGCAGCCACCATTAGCTAGCGGGAGGGGTGGGGGTGGGGGTCAGAAGCAGCCATTACTCTTCACGTCAAACATCTGCTGGGTGAACTCAGCCACCGTCAGGACCCAGTACCGCTGGCTGCCCTGGCTGGTCAGTGGGGCAAAGCCAGGCATGAAGTGCAGCCTGGGAAATGGGACCATGTTCACAGCCAGCTTCTGCAGGTTGGCATTCAGCTGGCCCGGGAAGTGCACGCACGTGGTGACCCCACTCATGGTAGACACCAGGTGATTCAGGTCGTTGTAGTTGGCCGTGGGCAGTGTCGTGGTTCTGGAGCAGGTGTTATAGAGAGCTTCAGGATCGATGCAGAAGGTCTCATCTGCAGTTTCTATGAGCTGGGGGACTGAGACGGCGTCTGACACCTTGGCTGAGGGCAGGACGCTGAATGTGTTTATAATCCTGTTTGGATACTCCTCCCACATCTTAACCATTAGACTGGGTTTGGGATGATGACCTTCTCCCCACCCAGGAGGTGGGTCGGCTGGAAACCCTGCAGGGAGTCACAGCTGTCAGCCTCCTTCACAACTTCCATCACTGACTCCGTCAGCTCTGTTCCTTCTGTGTAGTGGATTTTTTTGTTTTTAGAGACTGCTTTATTAGGTAAAACCGTATACTATAAAAATGCCTTAAAATGCAACAGGAGGAGATGGGAAGACCAAAGAACAGGTACATAGTGACACACGGCTATCAGAACACACAGAAGAATCCACACTGCTTCCCCGCTTTACCCAGAAAAGGAAGGTTCTAGGCCACCTCCTCCTCGGCACTTTCTTTACTACTTTCTTTCTGGCATCTGTTGCCTCCTTACTCATCTCTGTGCCTGTTTACTGGGTCAATACACATGAGGCACACGCAGGGCCTGGACCATTCTAAGTGGAAGTGAGTGTCAGCCACTGAAGTTAAGCCCCGTCTTCTCAGGGGCCCTCACTTCTGTCCAGATGCCGAGACCCTGTTTGCTCCTAATGGGTGGACCCAGTATCCTCAGATCCTGACCATTACCTGTGCTGGGAAAGCACGAGGTGTGGCTTCTGCCTGGGAAGGGGAGGTCTGCACGGTATGAGCAGGACCCTCGGGGCATCACCAACCCATGCCTGACCTCATGGTGAATTAAAGTAGTTGTGGGCAATAAAGACATCCAAATTCCCTTTCAGCAAAATGCTTACATTATGTAGACATAGAACACCTGTAATATCAATCAAAGACCTTTTCTGGCTGGGCTCGGTGGCTCGCGCCTATAGTCACAGCACTTTGGGACGCCAAAGGTGGGCGGATCACGAGGTCAGGATTTTGAGACCAGCCTGGACAACATGGTGAAACCCTGTCTCTAATACAAAAATTAGCTGGGCATGGTGGTGCGCACCTGTAGTGCCAGCTACTCAGGAGGCTAAGTCAGGAGAATTGCTTGAACCTGGGAGGCGTAGGTTGCAGTGAGCTGAGGTCGTGCCATTGCACTCCAGCCTGGGTGACAGAGCCCAACTCCCTATCACCTGAAAAACAAGAACCCTTTTCTTAGCACTCCTCCCTTCTCCCTGCCAAGGAAGACTAGTGCATCCTGTTTGGAATCACACATCGTCAGAGGGAAGTTAAGGATCAAGTGCCTGTGCGTAATTGGTGACCTTTTCTTTGCTGAAGGACCCTACACAAAGGGCAGATAATTGTAGACCCCTGCTGAGGACTCAGGGGTTGCTGAGGTTGCAGGCCTCAGAAAACAGGCAGGAGACTCAGTTTCCCTGTGAAGTGTAGGTGATGATCCCCACCACCCTCTGAGGCCCTCGTAGGACCCACTGAGATGGTGCACGATCAAGACTTGGAATGGAGCCTGGCTTACAGCTCAATACATGCATCTTGTTATTTTCTTTCCCTCCTAATAGAAGACCCGGCATTCTTCACCCTTCAATCTCACCTTCTATTCCGTTAACAGGGAGGCAGCAGGAACCCAGGGCAGGCGATGAGACTCAGCTTCCACATGCTGCCACCACTTCATCGTGATTCCCCCAAACAGCAGAGCCTCAGCAGCCTGCAGAGGGAGGGGTGGGCAGTGCAGGAGCCAGTTCATCTCCAGGGACCAGGAGAAAAATTTCCAACCCATGAGCCTCCTGTGCCATCTGCTGGTAGTTCAGACCACATGGTGTAAATTTATTTATGTAAACGGGATGATATTGAATGGTGTCTCCAAAATCTGCTGTTAGGTAAATGTTTATGCAGAATATTCATTTCTGATTTCTATATAACACATTTTAAGATACAAATTGAAATTTTATACAGGGAATTTAGTAGTTTAGAGTATGCAGTGCAGTATTTTTAAAATGCTTAATGTGGTTTGGAATCTCAAATGACACCTTCAAAACTCATGTTAAAGATCAGTAAGAATAGTTCTTATTTAAAAATATTTAAATTTATAAAATTTTGGAGCTGGAAGGAAGTAGTGCAATATTTTTAGGGAAACATGATTCATATTCTTAGAGAAGTTATAAGGTCACAGTGAAGTTGAGCAGAAAGTAGATCGTTCCCACATACTTTATGACCCCACACTAGCACAGACTCCCCAAGATCAACACCCCACACCAGCTGGTACATTTGTTCTAATGCATGAGTCACATGAACCATCCCTCCCATGTTCACTTTGTGGTGGAGGCTTTCCATTTAAATGTATTATAATTAGGTTCTCTACATCAAAAGGTGAAATTGGGACATAAAGGTCCCTACCTCCTATCTAAGTGGCCTGGGGAGTCACCTCCTACAAACCACAAAGTCCCCTCAGAGAGGTTTTCTTTAACACTATATTAAGTGGCTTGTTTTCCAGGCTGACTCTGGCATAGTATCACATGACAGATAAGAAATCAAAAGATGTTTAACCCCCAATACACCTACTTGCCATGTCTTGCATTAGAACTGCCCAGTTGTCCACCAGGGAAAAAGCTATATTCTGTTTCCATAAGTGAACATGGGAGGTATGTAACATGCATGTAACCCACACCCTGTGTATTTGCATAGCTGCTCCAATAACCTGGTGAATATGCCCATTTGGCCAACATGTTCAGCACAGATTCCTGGGTCCCCTTCCCTCCCTCCAAGTGCTTGCCTCGTGTCCTGACTGGGGGCCCATTTTCCAGCATGCAGGTTATAAACCTTTAGAAGACATTACACTCCCTTTTCCTAGATCTATAGACCCCATGATTTTTTGTGGACATCATTGGTGTTAGAAGTGGGATTCCAAGGAGACATCTGATTTTTTCCTGACGCCTCCTGAACCAGCAGATTCTGCATTGGCAAGAACCCTGTGAACTCTTCTAGGTGGCGCCAGGGAAAGGCCTCAGGCACATCTTCCTGAATTCAGATGTCCAGCTCTTGGGTTGAGGATCTCAGAGACTTTATTCTTCCCAGCTGGTTGTCTCCACACAGGCCCTGGAGGGGACCTTCTCTGTCAGGTCCAGGTTCAGTTCCAGGCTCAAGGGGCTTTCCCTTCCCAGTTCCTTCCCAGTCCCTGTCCTGGCTTCCTAATTGGGACCTTGGAGGGAATCTCTTTGTTGGTCCTGGGTTTGAGGAGTCTTTTAGTTCCCTCCATCTGGACCTGACAGAAGATTTCTCTGGGGGCCCCTGCCGAACAAGGAGGCATCCAGGTCAGATTCCACTGGTTCATCAGGTTTGGTGAAGCTGCTCACCCTCTAGTAGCACTTACAGGGACATCTGTGGTAGGTAAGTATAGTTATGAGGAACCTTAGTTTTAAGGGGACAGACTCAGGCCAGTGACCCTCAGGAAACCTGGTGACTCTGTGTTTAAAGACTGTGTCCTGGATTACCTTGGGGGAAATCTATAAAAACACAGATGAAGTTCATCGTTGTGTTGATGGCACTGCCATGACACAGGTAGTAACCTGTGTCAATCAAGAGGCCCATTTCCTCCATATTCAATGTGTTTATATTGGTAGCAGCTCAGGTTGACTTCCCAACATTTGCATTTTAGTGGCTACAATCTGATAGTACAGATTTCTTTTTTTTTTTGAGACGGAGTTTCGCTCTTGTTACCCAGGCTGGAGTGCCATGGTGTGATCTCGGCTCACCACAACCTCCACCTCTTGGGTTCAGGCAATTCTCCTGCCTCAGCCTCCAGACTAGCTGGGATTACAGGTACGAACCACCATGCCCAGCTAATTTTTTGTATTTTGGGTAGAGACGGGGTTTCACCATGTTGACCAGGATGGTCTCGATCTCTTGACCTCGTGATCCACCCGCCTCGGCCTCCCATAGTGCTGGGATTACAAGCGTGAGCCACCACACCTGGCCCGATAGTACAGATTTCTAAGCACTATGTGGTCAATAAGGATTTATAGCCACCCGCCAGGCTACATGATCTGCTGTGGAACCACAGGGTGACAGAGACACAGGCCCTACCCTTGAAGAAGCAATCTCTGTCTACCACATGAGATTGTTAAGGAAAAGTCATTATCGAACATAACCTGGGCACATGGTCCAACGATCACGCTCCTTGCCATTTACCCAAATGACAAAACCTAAACCTGGAATTTTTTAACCACCACATTCATAATGGCCAGAACTTAATAGAGACCAACAGGTTCAGCAGATAAATGGATGAATAAACTGTGGCACATTCTGACAATGTAATATTTTTAAGCCCTAGAAGACACAGAGGACACTTAAATCCACATAACTAAGTGAAAGAAGCCAGCTCATGGCCACCTCCTGCAGACATTCTGGAAGAGGCAAATCTATGGACACTGTAGAAAGCCCAAGGGTTTCCAGGAGTCAGGGTATGGTGAGATGGATAGAAAGAGAACAGATGATTTTTTAGGACACTGGAACTACTCTGCATGATGCTATAAGGGTGAATACATGTCATTATCAATTCACCAGAGCTCACACAATATACAACACCAACACTGAACCCTTAATGTCAATAATGAACATTGGGTGATAAGGATGGTTCATGTGACTCATGCATTAGAACAAATGTACCAGCTGGTGTGGGGTGTTGATCTTGGGGAGTCTGTGCTAGTGTGGGGTCATAAAGTATGTGGGAACGATCTACTTTCTGCTCAACTTCACTGTGACCTTATAACTTCTCTAAGAATATGAATCATGTTTCCCTAAAAATATTGCACTACTTCCTTCCAGCTCCAAAATTTTATAAATTTAAATATTTTTAAATAAGAACTATTCTTACTGATCTTTAACATGAGTTTTGAAGGTGTCATTTGAGATTCCAAACCACATTAAGCATTTTAAAAATACTGCACTGCATACTCTAAACTACTAAATTCCCTGTATAAAATTTCAATTTGTATCTTAAAATGTGTTATATAGAAATCAGAAATGAATATTCTGCATAAACATTTACCTAACAGCAGATTTTGGAGACACCATTCAATATCATCCCGTTTACATAAATAAATTTACACCATGTGGTCTGAACTACCAGCAGATGGCACAGGAGGCTCATGGGTTGGAAATTTTTCTCCTGGTCCCTGGAGATGAACTGGCTCCTGCACTGCCCACCCCTCCCTCTGCAGGCTGCTGAGGCTCTGCTGTTTGGGGGAATCACGATGAAGTGGTGGCAGCATGTGGAAGCTGAGTCTCATCGCCTGCCCTGGGTTCCTGCTGCCTCCCTGTTAACGGAATAGAAGGTGAGATTGAAGGGTGAAGAATGCCGGGTCTTCTATTAGGAGGGAAAGAAAATAACAAGATGCATGTATTGAGCTGTAAGCCAGGCTCCATTCCAAGTCTTGATCGTGCACCATCTCAGTGGGTCCTACGAGGGCCTCAGAGGGTGGTGGGGATCATCACCTACACTTCACAGGGAAACTGAGTCTCCTGCCTGTTTTCTGAGGCCTGCAACCTCAGCAACCCCTGAGTCCTCAGCAGGGGTCTACA
This sequence comes from Leontopithecus rosalia, assembly GCA_028533165.1. Taxonomy (NCBI): domain Eukaryota; kingdom Metazoa; phylum Chordata; class Mammalia; order Primates; family Cebidae; genus Leontopithecus; species Leontopithecus rosalia. The sequence goes on along the minus strand of JAPYYA010001324.1, from coordinate 5,671 downwards.
ATTATCTGCCCTTTGTGTAGGGTCCTTCAGCAAAGAAAAGGTCACCAATTACGCACAGGCACTTGATCCTTAACTTCCCTCTGACGATGTGTGATTCCAAACAGGATGCACTAGTCTTCCTTGGCAGGGAGAAGGGAGGAGTGCTAAGAAAAGGGTTCTTGTTTTTCAGGTGATAGGGAGTTGGGCTCTGTCACCCAGGCTGGAGTGCAATGGCACGACCTCAGCTCACTGCAACCTACGCCTCCCAGGTTCAAGCAATTCTCCTGACTTAGCCTCCTGAGTAGCTGGCACTACAGGTGCGCACCACCATGCCCAGCTAATTTTTGTATTAGAGACAGGGTTTCACCATGTTGTCCAGGCTGGTCTCAAAATCCTGACCTCGTGATCCGCCCACCTTTGGCGTCCCAAAGTGCTGTGACTATAGGCGCGAGCCACCGAGCCCAGCCAGAAAAGGTCTTTGATTGATATTACAGGTGTTCTATGTCTACATAATGTAAGCATTTTGCTGAAAGGGAATTTGGATGTCTTTATTGCCCACAACTACTTTAATTCACCATGAGGTCAGGCATGGGTTGGTGATGCCCCGAGGGTCCTGCTCATACCGTGCAGACCTCCCCTTCCCAGGCAGAAGCCACACCTCGTGCTTTCCCAGCACAGGTAATGGTCAGGATCTGAGGATACTGGGTCCACCCATTAGGAGCAAACAGGGTCTCGGCATCTGGACAGAAGTGAGGGCCCCTGAGAAGACGGGGCTTAACTTCAGTGGCTGACACTCACTTCCACTTAGAATGGTCCAGGCCCTGCGTGTGCCTCATGTGTATTGACCCAGTAAACAGGCACAGAGATGAGTAAGGAGGCAACAGATGCCAGAAAGAAAGTAGTAAAGAAAGTGCCGAGGAGGAGGTGGCCTAGAACCTTCCTTTTCTGGGTAAAGCGGGGAAGCAGTGTGGATTCTTCTGTGTGTTCTGATAGCCGTGTGTCACTATGTACCTGTTCTTTGGTCTTCCCATCTCCTCCTGTTGCATTTTAAGGCATTTTTATAGTATACGGTTTTACCTAATAAAGCAGTCTCTAAAAACAAAAAAATCCACTACACAGAAGGAACAGAGCTGACGGAGTCAGTGATGGAAGTTGTGAAGGAGGCTGACAGCTGTGACTCCCTGCAGGGTTTCCAGCCGACCCACCTCCTGGGTGGGGAGAAGGTCATCATCCCAAACCCAGTCTAATGGTTAAGATGTGGGAGGAGTATCCAAACAGGATTATAAACACATTCAGCGTCCTGCCCTCAGCCAAGGTGTCAGACGCCGTCTCAGTCCCCCAGCTCATAGAAACTGCAGATGAGACCTTCTGCATCGATCCTGAAGCTCTCTATAACACCTGCTCCAGAACCACGACACTGCCCACGGCCAACTACAACGACCTGAATCACCTGGTGTCTACCATGAGTGGGGTCACCACGTGCGTGCACTTCCCGGGCCAGCTGAATGCCAACCTGCAGAAGCTGGCTGTGAACATGGTCCCATTTCCCAGGCTGCACTTCATGCCTGGCTTTGCCCCACTGACCAGCCAGGGCAGCCAGCGGTACTGGGTCCTGACGGTGGCTGAGTTCACCCAGCAGATGTTTGACGTGAAGAGTAATGGCTGCTTCTGACCCCCACCCCCACCCCTCCCGCTAGCTAATGGTGGCTGCCATTTTCACAGGTCGCAGTCCATGAGAGGTGGATGAGCAAATATCTGACAAATGTTTAATATCCAGCACAAGAACCGCCGCTACTTTAGGACTGGCTCCCCCACAATGTAAAAACAGCCACCTGCGACATCCCACCCTAGGGGTAAAAATAGCCAACAGCCTTTATCGGAAACAACACGGCCATCGAAGATCCAGGAAGCTCTTGGAGCATATCTCAGAGGGTTTACAGCTATGGGGGGAAAAAAGTGGAAGAGACCACGAAGGAGTCCCTCGGGCTTCTCGTCACCTCTTGTGCCTTTCCACTTCCGCTGGGTCACGACTGCCCTCTGGTGCCCCAACCCTTCAAAGCCTCAGCCTGTTCTAGGCAGCAACACTGAGCAGCCCAAATGCTCTCGCAGTACTGGATTTCCTGAGTGGGGGTGGTTTTTAAAAGCCAAGCAAATGCCTAAGAGGATGCATTTCAGGAGCGCCAGCTTTCCAGTGGCCTGGGAGCTTGTAAAGGAAGAGGCAGAGGAGCCGACCGAGATCCCAGCAGCCCAGGGGTTTTTGCCACGTGTGGCGGGGAAGTGGGAGAGAGGGGTCTCTGGGAATGGAGGCTGCAGCGGGCAATGCTCCTTCGAAGCTCAGCTGTGCCTACTCATAGATCATCCAACCGCGCTGACAGGACTGGCCTGCCGGTCCTCTGCCCGAGGTTCACAGCGCCAACACGTGGGTTATAAGAATGTTCCAAGGCGGTCGCCCTGGCCAGCCTGTGGAGCAGCCGCTGCGACAAAGTCAGGCCACCCCTGAGACTGTGCTGTCGGTGAACCAAGGCTCCCCGACGTGAGGAGGATTTCGAGGAGAGAAACACGTCACCGCCCTCAGCTGAGTCGGCTCCTCTGGGTGTCCTGACGGTCCAGGTGCCTGCGCCGCGGTCACTGCTGTTTGGGAGCCACGGAAATGGCCCTCGCTTAAGGAAGCGCGGTACCTCGGAGAGCCCGGAGCAGTCACAGGGCCAGGCCCCAGGAAGACACCCGCACCCCCGGGCTCCCCCGCGCTCTGGCCGCCCCAGGCCTTACCTGGAAGCGCAGTCGCTCCTTGCCCGGCTCCGGGCTCCTTGGCGACGGCCTCTCTCCCTCGGCGGCCGCCTCCCGTCCAGCGCCGCCGTCTGGGTTCCTCCCCACCTGCGGAGACTGTCCGGGGCTCCTCAGCGCGCACCCCGAAGCCGCCTCGCCCTCCTCAACCTCCCGCAGCCGCAGCCCCGGTACATCGGCCTCCTGCCTCCCGGCTTCCCGGGCCTCAGCCAGGGCCTCGCGGTCGTCGTCCTCGGACTGCAGCAGTCGGGGCACCTTCCTCGCCGACGCCTCTCCCTCCTCTGGGCCTGGAAGCCGCGCGGGCGGCGGCCCCGCTCTCCGTCCGACGACCTGTCCTCTAGCTCCCCCGCCGCGGCCCCGGGACCCTTCAGGAAGACGGTGACGCGGCGCGAGGCCACGGGCGAGGACAGGGCGGCGGTGCGCGGGGAGCGCAGGAGCCGCTCCGGGGGCTGCCACACTCCGGGCCCCGACCCGCCGGCGCTGGAGGAAGAGCCGCCGCCGGTTTTGCCTTCCGCGCCGGGGCCTCGGGGTCGCCGGTCGTGCGCTGCGGCGTGGCCGCCCCCCGAGCTCTGCACCGGCGTGGATGCGCGGGCTCCCTGCCCCGCCACGTCCAGCTGTCGGCCCCACCTGCCCAGGAGGGCCATGAGCTGCGCCCGCGGGGAGCTGTGGAAGTCCTCGGCGGCCGCCAGCTGCCCGCAGCCCAGGAAGGTCGAGGCCGCGCCCGCAGAGAGGGAAAAGGAGGCTGCGGGAAGGGAGTCCCCGCCGCGCCCCTGCCCTTGGTGGCCGCCAAGTTGGGGTAGGGTGCGAGCAGGGAGTACACCTCGTCCGCCAGGCCCGCGGTGGGTACACACTGCTCTCGGCCGCCGCCGCTCCCTAAATAGGCGACTGGCCTGGGTGTCACAGCGGAGACGGGGAGGGGTCTCCACTCCTTTCAGGCACCGGCTCGGCGCGTCCTCGCCAAGAAAGGGGCCCTCAGCGTCCTTCTCCCTGCAGAAATTCTCCACACCCGGATGTTGGCACAATGACCCGTAGATGATCTGGAAAGAGGCCTTTGCCTGAAAGGGCTGATCAATTCGTAGGGGAACCAAGGCGCCCCGAGGTCAGGAGGATTTCAAGGAGAGAAACACATCACCGCCCTCAGCTGAGTTGGCTCCTCCAGGTGCCCTGATTGTTCCAGGCGCCTGCGCCGCGCGAAGCCGAGGCCAGGCCCGTGTCTCTGGCTGGTGGGCGAAAGTGCCAAGGTTTGGGAACTGTTCTGGGTCTATTACCCATAAACTCAGACGACAGTTGATTTCAGAGCTGCTCTGAGAGGCTACCCACGGAGCCCTCTCTGCGAGGCCATGGAGAACCACCCAGGGCATCTTCATCTAGGTTGTTTTCTCCCCTGGAGGCCTCCCTTTCCCAGCCCCGATGGTGACCAGAAGGTACCGTTTTGCTCTGCTCCACAGTGGAAAATTTCCCAACCAAATCATTCCTCCGGAAGATCAATTGATTTCGGGTGTGTTTGCACAAATGCAGAAGGCCCATGGAAGAGAACATGGCTCGTCCACTAGAAAGATGTTTATTCATTACTAATGAGTAGATACCAGATCCACTAATCAAACATTAATGTAACTTTTCTCTGATACCAGCTTGACAAATACTGTATTTTCTTATGTATCTGACCTGTTTTGGAATTTTTCTGAATACAAGTCAAAGTTCAACGTTGTCAGGAATTTGAAGTCGAGCAAGCACACAGTTTTGTTTTTACAACAATTACATTGAACTCAGGCATGCTTTACAAACGTAGCTCTTTCTTACTCATGGATAGTGCGCCAAAATTCTACATTTCCGAGACTCTGTTTCCTGATAGTTTCTGTATTTGCAACAGTGGTAAAAACTGGTGATGGTCAAAACTGAAAAGCACATTTAGCTAGTTGAGGCTGCATGTTAGCCATCCCAGGTGCAAATTATATTACAGCATTGATTTGTCATTTGTGACAACGCTTGGTGAATACACTAACGACCCATAAAATGACAAGATGAGAATTGTTACATGTGTGACAGTGTGAACCGGTTGTTACCTTTATGTTAACCAGCTGCACTACCACGGGCCATACATACGAAGCAATATTCCAGCAAGACAGAAGCTCCTGTGTATCTCCACGTTTAGAGAGAAGTCTGAGCGGTTTCCATCATTATTACACGGTCTGCTTTCACTCTGCCATAGGAAGTGTCTACCCTTCCTCTTTTTAGATTTTTATAAGAAATACCTGTATCTTCTTCATCTAGAGGATCTTGCTTGTGCAACATTTCACTTCCATAGATTTGATAGATCAAAGCAAACATCCCTGCTTCTGCAGACTGGAAAAGAACAGAGAGCGAGGGAAACATACGTGCTTCCTAGGAACTGCGGCGGAAAGGCCAGTTTTGGAATGGCTGTGCAGAGCTGCACATTCTACCTGTTTCCAAACATACAGGCCTCTTGCAGTTGGGTGGAAGATGGAAAAGAGTAGCTAAGCCACAGGCTGAAGCACAGCCTGCCAAAGGCATACAAATTGCTACCACATACGCAGCTGCAGGGATACATTCCAGCTGTTCAGGTTCTAACATAGTGCCTGTCATTATGAAAAGGACCACCAGAGGCTGGGTGTGGTGGCTCACGCCTGTAACCCAAGCACTTTGGAGGCCAAGGCGGGTGGATCACCTGAGGTCGGCAGTTCAAGACCAGCCTGACCAACATGGTGAAACCCCATCTTTATAAAGAAAAGGACCACCTGAGTCACTAGCAGAGATCATAGGGAAACCCAGTAATAGAAAATTACAATGAGATGGTTGAAGAGGAATTCAGGCGAGAGAATCCTCAGCTCATGGAAGAAAACACCCATCTAGTATGACCTCCAACACAAAATGGAGACCTTTAAAAAAA
>JAPYYA010001323.1:0-11935 GCA_028533165.1 Leontopithecus rosalia | reverse complement strand
GAGATTATTTTTAACCTGACTTACAAGTGAGGGTGGTCTGCTGAACAAAATTTTATAGGGTGAATATCCAGTTTGTTTTGTGGGGGTGTATTTGACTCGGAGGAGGATTATGGGCAGTATTTGATTCTACTGTGGATGAGTTTTTTTGACAGAACTTTTTAAGTAGCTGTTTGAGTGTTTCGTGTATGTGTTTCACCCTTTTTGAGCTCTGCAACTGATAGGCGGTATGCAGTTTTTACTTTATCTTTAATAGATGTGTTAAGTTTTGAACTGTTCTGACTACAAATATCAGCCCATATAAGGGGCAACTTTCCCTATGTTGTATTTTTCTGTTATTCAATGCAACAGGATAACAACTCTCTAAAACTAAAACCTTAATGTTCGTCAGGAGTTACAAACCATGACCAACTAATTACAAGAAATCATCAAATACGACCGTAGGAGATCTTGATGGTTTAAAGTGATTGTTAAGTGAGTGTTAATCACTTTAAACATTAATGAACTTAAAAATGAACTATGAAGATTGGGGTTTTCTTTCCTGCTGTATTAGTCAGCTCAGGCTGCCATAACAAAATGCCACAGACTGAGAGGCTTAAGTAATGGAAATTCCTTTCTCACAGTTTTGGGGGCTGGAAGTTCACTATCAAGGTGCAGGCAAGGCTGGCTTCATTCTGAGGCCCCTCTCTTGGCTCATATGTGGCCACTCTCACTGTGTGCTCACATGAACTCTTTGTGCTCCTGGAAAGGAGCAAGACATGTCAAGTCTCTGCCTCATGGTACTGGCACTTTAGTGAACAAGGCAGACAATAAACACACAAATTTATAAAGTAAAATGGGGCAGTGGTGATCTGTGAATGACACGCAATGTGAAGGAACGAAGTGGGAGGGAATGCTGTTCTGAGCTCTGACCTGAAGGGAGGGAGTGAGACTATGACTATCTGGGGGAGAGAGAAGCCAGGGCAAAAGCCAGGGGCCAGAATTTCCTCGGACATGCATGATTTTGGTTTCAAGTGTTTTTGAAAGTGTTATTGTTTTAAAAATGAAAAATTGTGTATCTTCAAATGACCATCCTGTCTGCCCTGTAGACAGCAAGCAGCCAAAGGGCTTGGCAGAGTCCCCCTTTGAAGCTATTACAGTAGCTCAGGTGAAACATGATACTGCCCTGGCTTAGGTTGTGGGAAGAGGTTAGATTAAGATTCATCGTGAAAATAGAGAGAACTGAGATTTCTGGTGAATTAGATATGGGAAGAAAAAGAGTTGGGGATGGGTTTAAGAATTTTGGCCTGAGCAGCTGAATGGCCTGTTTCCTGAGGCAGGGAACACTGTGGGAGAGGTTTTCTTGGGGATATGTCCAGAGATGTTTTAATGTACATATTGGCATCCACCTTCTCATCTTTTATTTTATTTTATTTTATTTTTCTTGAGACAGAGTCTTGCTCTGGTCACCCAGGCCGGAGTGCAGTGGCACAATCTTGGCTCACTGCAACCTCTGCCTCTTGGGTTCAAGTGATTCTCCTGCCTCAACCTTTTGAGTAGCTGGGACTACAGGTGCATACCACCACACCCGGCTAATTTTTGTATTTTTAGTAGAGGTAGGGTTTCACCATATTGGCCAGGGTCATCTTGAACTCCTGACCTCAAATGATGCACCCACCTCAGCCTCTGAAAGTGCTGAGATGACAGGCATGAGCCACTGCACCTGGCTCACATTCTCATCTTTTAAATATGTGCAGGTGGGATTGAGTTATACACAGCATCACAGTTATCTGTTGCTGTGTAACAAACCACCCAAAGAGTTGGTGGCATAAAATGAGAATTTGCTATGTGTCCCAATTCTATCAGCTCAGCAGAGGGGGTTCTCTCTTGGGGTGTCTCCCATCCAGCTACAGTCAGTTGGCAGTGGAGGTTGCAACCATCTGAAGGTGCGCCTGGGCAGATATGCAGGCTGGGTCTGCTGGGAGCTCAGCTATGTCGGTCAACCAGAGTGGCTGCATACACTCCTCTCTTGAGGCTTCGGCGTCTCAGAGCCTGGTGATTGGGTTTGGAGATGGAAAACCTCAGAGCAAGCATCTCAGTGGAGTGAGGCAGAAGCTTCAAGGAAGCCCTGTAACATCACTGCTGCCATGTTCCATTGGCTAAGCAAGTCACTGGCCAGCCCAGATGCAAAGGGGGAAGCAGACTTTACTCCTGATTTGGGGGAAACAAAGTTGCAGAAGAGCAGACACTGCTTCGGCTGTCCTTGGAAACTATAATCGGTGACACGTAGTGTTTTGCATATTGCTTTTTACTCTTAAAGGTATATTTGGAGCTCTTTTTGATAACAGTATATAGAAAATGACCTCATTCTTTTTTTCAATAATAACATGTTTTTATTTCTCTCAGAATTTTAAAATGTGAACATTATATAATTCAGCCAGTCTTCACTTCCAGGTAACTTCTTCAATGGGTCACAATTCCCTTTTAAATAACATACTCTTGTTCCAGAAGGCAGTTAGCTTTTCATCACTCTTTCTGTCTAAATAACATCCCATGACAAATCCCATAGGGACAAGAACATGAACCCAGTGGTCCTGCACAATCTAAAGTAAGTTCACCATGATCGCTGCAGGCCCAGTGCCAACAGTGACCCTGTGACCTAGGGCAATGGAAAACTCAGCCACCCACACCTGTCTACCTCATTCTTTTTAACAGCTGTGTAGGAGTTCTTTATAATGACCATCATAATGTATTTAGATAGTTATTTAGCTAGTTATAGATGGTTCTCTCTTTCCTTCTCTCTCCTTTTTTTCCCCAATAGAAACAGTGGTACAATGATCATTTTAGTACTTATATTTTGAGCATACATATGCCAAAATATCCAGAGATTTTTAAAGTTTTGTAATTATTGCCTGTAGCTTCATTCACAAACAATCATAATATCACAAAATATTAGAAACCAAAGATATTTTAGGCCATTATTTTTTACATGTGGTCTCTGGACCTCCTGCATCAGAAAATCAAGTGACATGTCTCACTGAAAAGGCAGATCCCAGGGCCCCAGACCTATGAGATCATATTCTCCAGGGTAGAGTCCTAGGAATATGTATTTTCAGAGGTTCTCTGGTTGATTCTTATGAATTCTAAAATTTGAGAATAATGATTTGGTTGAACTCTCTTACTTTAAAAGTGGAAAAACTGAAGGTAGATCAATGACTCCTTGATGTTTTGCCAGGTTTCTCTTAACACAAAATATTCTGTCACAAAACAGTATATTTCAGACAGAAACCTTAATAAACTATCTCAAGAATTCCAGTACTCAGTACCATGCTTGGTTGGTGTTAAGGGCTCAGTAAATATTTGCTGAATGTCAAAATCAACTGACCACAAATGTAGGGTTTCCTTCTGACAGAGCAGGAGCACCGTCATCTTGGACAAATACTGCTGCTTCAAGTTCCAGCTCCCTTTCTAGCCTCATACATTTCAAGGAAATCACTTCTCTTCTACTACAAGTGGTCAAAAAAAGCAGACAGTAAAACACAAATAAAACAGCTTGGAAGTCGGGCGCGGTGGCTCACACCTGTAATTCTAGCATTTTGGGAGGCTGAGGTGGTTGGATAACCTGAGGTCAGGAGTTCAAAATCAGCCTGGCCATCATAGTGAAACCCCATCTTTAAAAAGAAAAAAGAAAACAGCTCAGGCACAAAAAAAACTGTGGGGAAAACATCTCTTGGGTAACTGCCACACTTCATGCTCATACAATGGGCCTCAGTAAAATAGTGGGCCTTAATAAGCACATTCCTTTCCCTTCAGGTGCACTAAAATAAAAAAAGCTAAAAGGAAACTCAGGGCCGGTGGGTATACCTGCAACTGCAAAAATATGTATAAAAACAAAAACACAATTCTCTCTCCCAAATAAGCACACACACACACACACACACACACACACACACACACACACAGAAAAGCATTCCAAGCCTCTAATAAACTCTCCCACCCTAAATCCTTAAAAACCCTTAGTCTGTAAAAAAAAGTGTGCCTCTTACCTAAGTTGGCCAAATGCTCCTCTCAGGTTTGTTTTCTCTAGGATCAACCTGTCTTAACTAGCAAGCCACCTTTCCTGTTTATTTCCTCTTTCTTTAATTCTTACACTTCCTGGACTCTCAATTTTCTCTATTTCCTTGATCTGCATATCTGCCCTTATGCTAGTATGACACTGTCTTGATTGCTGTGGCTTTGTAGTCATAAAAGTTCTAACCAAACTTTAATTAAGCTTCTCTAAGCCTCTTTTTGAATTAAGCCTCAGTCTTGGCCTATAAGAACTGCAGACTGTGGGTGGCCTGTGGTGGCTCATGCCTGTAATCCCAGCAGTTTGGGAGACCTAGGCGAGCGGATCATCTGAGGTCAGGAGTTCGTGACCAACCTGGTCAACATGGTGAAACCCGTCTCTACTAAAAAAAAAAATACAAAAAAAGTAGCCAGTCATGGTGGCACACATCTGTAATCCCAGCTACTCAGGAGGCAGAGGCAGGAGAATCACTTGAACCCGGGATTTGGAGGTTGCGGTGAGCTGAGATCGTGCCACTGCACTGCAGCCTGGGCAACAAAGTGAAACTCCATCTCAAAACAAAACAAAACAAAAAAAGAACTGCAGACTCTTAGAGAGGGTGCAAGGCAAAATAATTATAGTTATTATTATAGTTAATAATAAATAATAAAAAGGAAAATATAAACAAAAAGGAAAACTGTAGACTCTCAGCACAAATCATTTCATCCACCTCCAACACTAAGAGACTAGAACAAACACTACCATCGTCTCTAACAGTTCATGGGCACATCCTTAGGATAATCACCTCAGCCCCCTTATGTGTCTGCCTAATAAAATCCAATGCTACCCAAAGAATTTATAATTTGTTCCAGGGAAAACCTGAATATAGTTCCCTGAACCCCTTTTCACAAAGCATTTACTTTAGAAAACTGACAATTAGAAATCTTTTCTTTGTCTCTTTGAAATGTATCTTCCATAACATAAGAATGTCTTTCCCAAGGACCTGGGAGCCATCCCTTTGAAATGTAGTTGTAAATTAGGACAGAGCCTCTGTGTCCCAATCTCAGTTGTTGGGTAGAACCCTAATATTGATAAGCACCAGTTTACAATCTGGTCAATGTGCTCATTGACCAAACCTCCCTCCCCTCAGCTAGCATTCTTCAGTACTTTCCCCTTAACACACCCGAGCATTTAAAAAGCCTCCTGCCAGCTCATGGTGGCTTATGCCTATAATCGCAGCACTTTGGGAGGCCATGGCCAGCAGATCATGAGGTCAAACAGTTCAGGGCCAGAGTGGCCAACATGGCAAAACCCCATCTCTACTAAAAATACAAAAATTAGCTGGGCATGGTGGCAAGACCATGTAATCCCAGCTACTCATGGGACATTGCTCATGGTAAGGACAGAAAGTCCTTGATAGCTGATGTTCTTCACTCGGATTCAGTGGCTGCATTTACTTTCCATGTGCTCTATGAGGAGAATGAGGGCCTGCGATGCTGGTGTACATCGGTTCAGATACACTGGTGGGTACATGGCTGCATGTTGGATCTCCTGGCCCCTCCAGACCTCAGCATCATGCAGAAACAGAAGGGGTAGAACCTGGCACAGCAGGGTCACCCAGACTGACTGCTGGCAGTGAGGAGGAGACCCTTAATCCTCTTCAACTTTCTGCATTGCGTCTCAAAAGGAGAAGCTGGAAGTCGTCAGCCAGAAGGGGAACTGGTTGGCACCGCTGGCCACGGTAAAAATAAGACTCTTACTGATTACCACAATCTCTCCCATAGATTGAAGGCATCATATAGAGGAATCTTTCCAGAAGGCATTGGAACAAGATCAAACTCCCACCTAAGCCACATACCCCATGGCTATGCCATGAACCAAGACCCTTTCACATGAAATTTCTAAAGCTGTAAACCCAAGACCCTTTCATGTGTAGTTTCTAGAGCTGTAAGCCTATATAAAGGCAGGGCTTCTTTCTGTTAGTCGAGCTTTGTTATTAGGCAGCCATGCCGCCTTATTCCCAGAGGAATAAATCACCCCTTCCTTCCTAGTTCAGTGCCCGGGGGTCTGTTTCTTATGGCTGCTCCTGCTTTAGCGACTGAAGGGTCAGCGGTTGAGCCATACTGGCTGTTCAACACTTTGAATACCACTTCGAGAAAGAAAAAGCAAGATCCTTGTCACCAGAGCCTTCCTGTGTCTGTGTTACATTCAACACAAGACAAGCCTCAGCTTCACATAAGGAGCGGTCTCTGGGACAACCCATTGAAAGTGTGGGAGGCAGGTGGTTTCTGGTTCTGTGCACAGTTGTTTTAAGCTGTAAACGAGAAACGAGATCGTTAATCCTCTTAATCTTCTAAGACCCCTTTCCCCTAGACTTCTACATTGCATTTCAGTAGGAGAAATAAAGGCTGGCAGACCAGGCACAACGCTTAATCCCACTCCTGTAGATCACAGGCATGGGATGGAGGAATCTCTCCGGAAGGCATTGTTTTTGCTTAAACACCATCAAACCCCTACCTAGTCACAAACCCCACACATACTTCATGGAGCAAGAAAGCTTCACATTAATTTCTAGAACTGTAAGACTTTAAAAGGGCAAGGATTTTCTTTGTTGAGGAGCTCGGCTGTTAAGGGATTTTCACCTGCTGCAGCTCCCAACCGGATAAATCACCACTTCCTTCCTGTTCGGTGTTTGAGAGGCTTGTTTGTGGCCGCTCCTGCTTCATAAACACATGATCCTTGATCAAATACCCTTGAATCCACCTGACAGAGAAGAAGCTTCCAGACCTCCAAGGGGATGCCCGAGTCTCCCTTTTCTCTGGGACAAAACTTGGTTTTGGTTTCTTAGGTTTCTCAGTGACGAATCCTGAACATGTTTGCTTTCACTTCATTTCTTTGTTCCAGTGTTTTCTCTTCTGTTTTCACACCTCTCTGGATAAGCTTTCCAAGTTCCTTGCAGAAAATAAGAAAGATTATTTACCAGCAGTCTTGCTGGTCCCCGGCTTGCCAGCCTCGGTGCATTCCAGTGCACTCCTGTGACAGCTTACCCAGAGTAGCTGTGGCTCGCAGCATGTACAGTGTTTGTTCTCTCTGCTCTGTTGGTGGCTTCCTTTTCCAAGTCAGTTCTTTGCCTGGATCTCCAGGATCTCTGTCCCACTGCCACCCTCACCTGATGTAGGGGGTTCACCCTAAGCATTTCTGTTGCTGTAAAAAGGCCCTCTGCTGTATCTTTTGGCATAGAGAATTTGTCTCATTGTATTTTAGAAGCAAGAGATTATGCACAAATGTATCCATGGATGGGGGTAGAGTCTGTCCTTCTGGTTTGTGCACAGTGAAAACTCTCATAATGCCTGTCCTAGACTGAGCCCCTCAGTCCAGAAGCGGATCCACTTCTAGACTTAACACCTGAGCTGATAACATCTCTTTTTGCCCATGCTTATTTTCATTCTGTTTCCAACAGAAAAGAATCCTGACCAATGTAAAAATGAGTCCTGCCACAGGGTATTACAAAGACGGAGCTCTACAGAGTAAAACTGCTAGGGTGCCAGTGGATCTCAGGAAGGCTGGCTTTTGCCAGGCTGGGAACTGGGCAGTCCTCGAACATTGAACACTTTTCCTTCTGTACCTTTGTGCCTACTTGTCACTGGGAGGCTGGCTTTTATGGAGGGAGACCCTGGGAAGGAATGGGGGCCGATGGGGGAAATGGGATTTGTTTTGCATGATTGGGGTGAGAAAGGGACCCAGAGGGGAAGAGGAAAGAACAGGAGCAAGTGGAGGGCAATGTGCAGGGTGTGGCTGGCGGTGCAGTTTTCACCTCTGGTCTCTGTGTGATATGAAGTAAGATTATGTTCTGGATATAAACTAGGCAGTTGGGTGAGAGATTTAAGGGGAAACATCATGGTCTGGAAAGACTCTAGAGCAGGATGGGAGAGGAAGTGGATGGGACACAAGGCATCAGCCTGAAGACTGGCGAGAGGAGCAGAGCCCCTGCCAATCCTGGTATGAAATCACCTTTAGCCTAAAGCCTTCTCCTTACATAGTTTAAACTCACCCTAAAGGTTTCTCTGTACATTGTAAATTGAAAGCTAACTGGCATGTAAACAGACTGTCACCTGCTGTTAGACCAAGTAGCTGAGTCTTGGTGAATCACAGCAGCCAGAATTCAACTATGCACAGGTGGCCAGCTGTTCAAACTGGGCTCAAACAAGCCAAACACCACGCCATCACCAATTTATCTATTTCTGTACTTCACTCCTACTTTCTGTATGTCACTTTCCTTTTTCTGGCCATAAAGCTTCAAGTGTGAGACAGTTCAGGAGTCTCTCTGAACCTACTTTTGCCTCAGGGCTGCCTGATTCCCACAAAGGTTTCTCTGCTCAATCAAACTCTGTTAAATTTAATTTGTCTAAGGTTCTTTGATACTGGGAATGGTGGTGGGGTGCGGTGGCTCATGCCTGTAATCCCAGCACTTTGGGAGGCCAAAGCAGGCAGATCACTTGAGGTCAGGAGTTGGAAACCAACCTGCGTGACATGGCGAAACCCCATCTCTACAAAAATCCAAAAATTATCCGGCTGTGGTGTTGCATGCTTGTAGTCCCAGTTACTCAGGAGGCTCAGGCACAAAAATTGCTTGTGTCCAGGAAGCGGAGGTTGCAGTGAGCTGAGATTGCACCACTGCACTCCGCCCTGGGCAACAGAGCAAGAATCTATCTCGAAAAACAAACACACAAAAAACTCTAGGAATGAATGGCAACCCTGCCACAGCATCACTCCAAGAGCTGTGTGACTCCATGGACCTTGAGGTGTTCTTTGGGGTTTGTAGGGCTGACCCACAGATGGGAGAGAGTGGCTGTAGTCAAAGCTGTGGTGCCAAGCAGCTCACACGATGGGTGACATGCATCAGAGTCCATCATCCTTCAGTGGGGCAAGATAACCCCTCCTCCCACAGTGGCTGTGACTCAGATTCTCAGAAACAGCACTTCAGCAGATAGAAGGTGTGAGCCTCAGGCACAGTAGAAAAATGTGCCATGACCATTCTCATTTGGCGGCACAGGCTCTGTGAGAAATTATCAGCAGGAACAATATCCATTACGAAAAATTTCTCTCAAAGCTGGGCTTCCAAAGGCCCTCTTCAAGCATCCCATCAGGTTTTAGCTTGTGATGTAGGACAGCATGTTCTCCTCCATTGGGACCTAATGCATCAACTGTCAGCAGGACTGAGCTTGTGCTGGCAAAACGCTATGTCCTATTTCAAGCATGGCGCATCTCCAGAGGTTAAAAATTAGATCAATAGCCATTTGCAAGGAACTCCTGAACATTCTTTAAGTATAGGAAGGAAGGCCTAGTTTACAGGGTACTTTATATTCACTATTTCCCAACTGTCAATTCCCTGAACCCTCACAACAGCCCTGAGAGGTAAGTAGGCTGGTCCCACTATTTCCCTACCTCCGATGATGACCTGACCTCTGCCTGCTGTCATTCTTCATCTGTCCTTTGTCCTGCTTCTGAGACTGTGGTGGCTTCCCTCTGACAGTGTATGGGACTCTACACTTAGTTGCTAATCATTTGACTTCCTCACTCTCAGTCCTTGTCTAAAATCAGAGCACAGGATCCTTCTAGGGCCACTCTGGCCCTGAGATGCTATGATCACAACAGTTTCTGTTTAACAGATTAATATGGTTTAGTGCAGCGAAATGTTTTAAAGGCTTATTGTAAGATTGTGGCAAAAAAGCTACGCATAAAAGCATAACATAAACAGATACACATAATGATTGTTCTGTAGCACCTGTGTCCCATGGAAGGCAGCAATCTATGTTCATTTGATTAAAAAACCAGCCATTTATCAATTTAGAAAACACGAATCCTGTGGAGCATGGAAATGTGTATTTTCTGAACATAAGACAAGTCTGGTTTGAGACTAAAAGGAAGGACTTGCTGTGCCATCAGAAGATAGTCAATGACAGGCCGTGCATAGTGGCTCACACGTTTAATCCCAATACTTTGGGAGGCCAAGGCAGGTGGATCACCTGAGGCCAGAAGTTTGAGATCAGCCTTGGCAACATGGTAAAAACCCATCTCTACTAAGAATACAAAATGTAGCCGGATCTGGTTGTGCCTCCCAAGCTACTTGGGAGGCTGAATCAGGAGAATCGCTTGAACCTGGGAGGTGGAGGTTGCACTGAGTCAAGATTGTACCACTGCACTCCAGTCTGCATGACAGGTACAAGACTCCATCTCAAATAATAATAATAATAATTAAAATTTGAAAAAAAAGATAGTCAATGACAAAGAATGTTTGTCAGACGCGTGAAACAAAACTTCTGCACATGCCAACATTTGACCCATCTTTTCGCTAAGGCCCATTTGTGATGACAAGACAGAAACGACAGGAAGTGAGGTTGGAGATCATCAGGAGCAAAGGTACCTCTCCAGCAGGTATGATGGGATGTCAGGAGGTGTCAAAAAATGTGAAGTTGAACCTACATCTGAGAAGAAATGAGCAAGTAAAGTCTCCATGCAATGAGAAAACCACCTATAGAAGTGTCCTAAAAAAAAGGACACTAGAGAAAATTATCTCCAAATATGTTGGGTTTACTTGGGAGGAGAAATCAGAATGATAATTTTGAATACAGGAAAGGACAAGCCACCAGGGCATTTGGAGAGGAAGGGTAAAAGAGAGCATTTATTGGCAACATAAACTGCTTAGAGACTGAGTTCATTGGTTCTAGAGATTCAAAGTTAGAGAGGTGTCAGTGCCCTGGTGGAGATGCACTTACTGAGCAAGTGTTCTTCTGAGAACATCTTATCTAAAGTACAGGAATTGTAAAGAATGCCTAGTGATAAGCCTTATCAAAGCAGGAAAGATATGAAATGTTTCTAGAGGCTTATTGGAAACAGCTCTTATCTCAGACCTGTAAGCCCGAGCCTCCTCTCCTTTGGGCCTTCCTGGCCCTATTTTGTCTGGGTTTGATGAAAGTTGATTTCATCCTGGTTCACAGAAGGTAGCGGCTCCCCACTGCCCTCCTTCCCAGAATCACTAGCTGCTGACCACAGGATGGCAAGAGCGTCTCCAGGGAAGTGTGACCTGAGTTTGTGGTTTGTGGAAGTGAAACCAGTGTGAAGGCAGATGGCATGTTACAGGGATGATAGAACTGAGCAGAGCATTGCTAAGGTTTCCAGAATAGAGGAGGCTTTGGTCATCAGAATCTTAGGGGAGAGGGATGCAGCAAGCTGCTGTAGCTTGGTGGTAGCAGCCATTATCAAACCTGACAGTGGTGGAGTTTAGAACATGCCACCCATAAATACGCCACTTTCCCATAAGGATTATTGTGAGCTAAAGGTATTAAAAAAAAAGAGGAAGAAAGAATAGTGTTTTGACCCTTCCCTTTTCTTTTTGAAAGCGGAAATTAAAACCCCCATATGCAAGATGTGTTCTCTGTACTGGAAGGAAACTAACATTGTCATCTTCATGAATGGGAAGTTGAAGCCCAGAGAAATCTGTGCAAACAAACATTGTTAAGCTAACAGTTATCTTCCTAATTACTTCTGTACTCAATTAACTAACTGGTCCAACCCCTTTTGATTGTCCTTGTCACATTTCCCCAATTTACTACTCTTCTCCCACTTTAAAAAAAATTTTTAAATTTATTATTATTATTTTTACTTTTTTCTTTTCGTCTTTCTCCCCACTTTCCCTCCATTTTCTTTTTTAAAGACAGGGTCTTGCTCTGTTATCCAGGCTGGAGTGCAGTGGTACCATCATAGCCAGTGGCACCATCATAGCTCACTGCAGCCTCAACCTCCTGGGCTCAAGCAATCATCCTACCTCAGCCTCCCAAGTAGCTGATACTAGAGGCACATGCCACAGGGCCTGCTAATTTTAAATTTTTAGTAGAGACTAGGTCTCACTGT
>JAPYYA010000132.1:0-21000 GCA_028533165.1 Leontopithecus rosalia | reverse complement strand
TGCTTGCTTGCATTGCCTTGAGTGAAATTGCCTTGTTTCAAATTAATTTGCTTTGCCTTTCCTCTCCTGGAATTGCCTTGCCTTGCTGTGTCTGGAATTGAAATTGCCTTGCCAAGAATTGCCTTGCCTTGATTTGCCTTGCCTTGCCTGAAATTGTCCTGCCTGGAATTGCCTTGGTTTGTATGGAGTTGCCTCTTTTTGCTCTGCCTTGCTTTGCCTGTATTTGCCTTGCCTGCAATTGCCTGCCATAGTCTTGCCTGGAATTTACTTGCCTAGAATTGACTTGAATTGAATTGTTTTGCCAGAAATTGTCTTTCCTGGAGTTGCTTTGCCTTACCCTACCTTGTCTTGCCTTGCCTTCCTGGAATAGCCTTGAATTGCCTTGACTTGACTGGAATTGCCTTGAGTTGCCTTTCCTTGCTTTTTCTGGAATTGTATTGCCTGGACTAGCCTTGCCTTGCCTTGCCTTGCCTTGCCTGGAATTGCCTTCCCTGGAATTGTCTTGCCTGAAATTGCCTTCCCTGGAATTGCCTTGCCTGAAATTGCCTTCCCTGGAATTGCCTTGCCTTGCCATACCTGAAATTGCTTTGCCTGGAATTGCCTTGTCTTGTCTTGCCTGGGTTTGCCTGGAATTGCCTTCCCTGGAATTGCCTTGCCTTGCCATTCCTAAAATTGTCTTGCCTGGAATTGTTTTGTTTTAAATTTCCTTGCCTTGCATTGCTGTTCTTACAATTGCCTAGCCTGGAATTCCCTTGCCTTGCCTTTTGTTGCCTGGAATTGCCTTGCCTGGATTTGCCTTGCTTTGTCTTGTTTTGCCTTGCCTTGCCTAGAATTGCCTTGCCAGAGATTGAATTGCCTGGAATTGCCTTGCCAGAAATTGTCTTGCCTTTCCTTGCCTTGCCTGTAATTGCAATGCCTTCCTGGAATTTTCTTACGTTGCCTTAATTTGCCTAGCCTGAAATTGCCCTGCCTGGAATTGCATTGCCTCATCTTGCCTTGCCTTGCCTGTAATTGCCCTGCCTGGAATTGTCCTTCCTTGCCTTGCCTTGCCTGAAATTGCCCTAACTGGGATTGCACTGCCTTGAATTTCCTGGCCTGAAATTGTCTTGCCTTGCCTTGACTGGAATTAACTTTCCCAAATTTGCCTTGCATTCCCTTGCCTTTCCTTACATGGAATTACCTTGCCTGGAATTGTCTTGCATGAAAATCCATTGCCATGTCTTGCTTTGCCTGAATTTCCCTAGGCTGGAATTGCCTTGCCTGGAATTGTCTAGCCTGGAATTGTCTTCCCTCTTTTTGCTTTGCCTTGCCTTGAATTGCCTGGAATTGTATTGCCTTGCCTTTTTTTTGCCTGGAATTGCTTTGCCTGGGTTTGACTTGTCTTGCCTTGCCTTGCCTTTTTATTACTTGCTTCTAAATGCCTTGCCTTGCCTGGATTTGCCCTGCCTGAAATTTCCCTGCCTTGAATGCCTTACCTGAAATTTCCCTGCCTGGAATTGCACTGTCTTGCCTTGCCTTGCCTGGAGTTGCTTTACTTTATCTTGCCTAAAATTGACTTTCACAAAATTGCCTTGCATTACCTTGCCTTTCCTTACATGGGATTGCCTTCCCTGAAATTGTCTTGCCTGAAATTGTCTTGCCAAAAAGTTCCCTTGCCATATCTTGCATTGCATTGCGTTTCATTGCCTGGAATTGCCTAGACTTGAATTTCCTTGCCTTGGGTTGTTGGGCCTGGAATTGCCTAGCCTGAATTTGCCAAGCCTTGCCTTGCATTGCCTTGCATTGCATTGCCTAGAATTGCTTTGTCTTGCCTTTCCCAGTCAGAAATTGCCTTCACTGAAATTGCCTTTCCTTGCCTGAAATTCCTCTGCATTGCCTTGCCTTGTCTAGTCTGGAGTTGAGCTGCTTGGAATTGCGTTGCCTTGGCTTGCCTTGCCTTGCCTGGAATTCCCATGCCTAGAATTGCTTTGTATTAAATTGCCTGGAATTGCCCTGCCTTGAATTGCACTGCCTTGCCTTGCCTTGCCTGAAGTTGCGCTGCCTTGACTTGTTCTGCCTTGCCTGGAAATGTCTTGCCTTGCCTTGATTTTCTTTGCCTTGTCTGGATTTGCCTTGTCTAAAATTGTTTTGCCTTGTTTTGCCTTGCCTTGCCTTGCCTTGATTTGCCTTTTCTTTCTTTGCCTGAAATTGTCTTGACTTGCTTGATCTTGCCTGGAATTTTTTTCCTTTTCTTTCCTTTCCTTTTCTTTCCTTTTCTTTCCTTTCCTTTCCTTTCCTTTCCTTTCCTTTCCTTTCCTTTCCTTTCCTTTCCTTTCCTTTCCTTTCCTTTCCTTTCCTTTCCTTTCCTTTCCTTTCCTTTCCTTTCCTTTCTTGCCTTGCCTTGCCTTGCCTTGCCTTGCCACATCTAAAATTGCCTTGCCTGGAATTGCCTTGCCTTGCATTTTCTTGCCTGAAACTGCCTTTCCTTTCCTTGCCTTGCCTGGAATTGCTTGACTTGCCTGGAATTTTCTTGCATTGCCTTGATTTACCTAGCCTGGAATTGCCCTGCCTGAAATTTCCGTGCCTTGGTTTGCCTTGCCTTGCCTGGAGTTGCCTTGCCTGAAATTGACTTTCCCCAAATTAATTTGCATTGTCTTGCCTTTCCTTACATGAAATTTTCTTGATTGGAATTGTCTTGCCTGTAATTGCCTTGCCTTACCTTCCATTGACTGGAATTTCAATCCTGGATTACTTTGCCTTGCCTTGCCTGAAACAGCCTAGCCTGGAATTGCCTTCCCTCGTCTTGCTTTGCCTTGCCTTGCATTGCCTGGAATTTCATTGATTTCCCTTTTTTTTGCCTGGAATTGCTTTGTCTGGATTTGCTTTGTTTTTCCTTGCCTTGCCTTTTTTGCCTTTCCTTGCCTTGCCTAGAATTGCCTTGCTTTGCCTTGCTCAGAATTGCCCTGCCTTGAATTGCCGTGCCTTGCCTTGCCTTGACCAAAATTGTCCTGCCTGGAATTATACTGCCTTGCCTAATATTGTCTAGAATTGCCTTGCCTTGCCTTGCCTGGGATTGACTTTTCCCAAATTGCCTTGCATTGCCTTTTTTTTCCCTTACATATGATGGGCTTACCTGGGATTGTCTTGCCTGGAATTTCCTTGCTTTACCTTCCCTTGCTTTGAGTTGCCTGGAATTGCCTAGCCTGGAATTTTCTTCTCTCGCCTTGCTTTGCCTTGCCTTCCGTTGCCTTGCCTGAAACTGTTTTGCCTGGACTGGAATTGCCTAGCCTTGCCTTGCTTGGAGTTACCTTACCTGAAATTGCCTTGCATTACCTGGAATTGCCTTGCCTGGAATTGCTTTGTCTTGCCTTGTCTTACCTGGAATTGCCTTTCTTGCAATTGGCTAGTCTGTAATTGCCTTCCCTTGCCTTTTCTTTCCTGGAATTGCCTTGCCTCGATTTGCTTTGTTTTGCCTTGCCTTGTCTTGCCTAGAATACCCTTGCCTGAAATTATCTTGCCTGGAATTGCCTTGCCCCTCCGGGAATTTTTTTGCATTACCTTGCTTTGCCTAGCCTGGAATTGCCCTGCCTGGAATTCTCTTGCCCTTCCCTGCCCAGAATTGTCCTTCTTAGAATTGCCTTGCTTTACCTTTTCTTGCCTGGAATTACTTTGCCTCGATTTGCCTTGTCTTGCCTTGCCTTGTTTTTATTTATGCCTTGCTTAGAATTGCCTTGCCTTTCCTTGCCCGGATTTTCCCTGACTGGAATTGACCTGCCTGGCCTTGCCTTGCCTAAAATTGCTATGCCTGGAATTACACTGCCTTGCATGGCCTGTAATTGCCTTGCCTAGCCTTGCCTGGAATTGACTTTCCAAAAATTGCCTTGAATGGCCTTTCCTTTCCTTACATAGGGTTGCCTTGCCTGAAATTGTCTTGCTTAGAATTGCCTTCCCTTACCTTGCGTTGCCTTGGGTTGTCTGGAATTTTCCTGCCTGGACTTGTCTTGCCTTGCTGTGCCTGGAGTTGCTTAGCCTGGAATTTTCTATTTTTGCCATGCCTTGCATTGAATGGGATTGCCTTGCTTTGCCTTTTCTTGCCTAAATTGTCCTTGCCTGGAATTGCCTTCTCTTGCCCGGAATTTCTTTGTGTTGCCTTGCCTTCATAGTGTGGAATTGCCCTGCCTGGAATTGCATTGCCTTGGCTTGCATTGCTTTGCCTGGAATTTCCATGCCATGAATTGCCTTTCCTTTCCTTACCTGGAGTAGCCATGCCTTAAATTGCCCTGCCTTGCCTTGCCTGGAATTGCCCTGTATCACCTTGCCTTGCCTGAAATTGCTTTGCCTTGCCTTGCCTTAAACTGCCCTGCCTTGAATTGCCTTGCCTTGCCTTATCAGAACTTGCTTGGAATTTCCTTGCCTGAAATAGCGTTGTCTTGTCTTGCCTTGCATGGAATTGCCTTTCCCTGCCTTGCCTGGAATTGCCTTGCCTTGCCTTCCCTGGAATAGCCTTGCCAGGAATTGCTTGCTTGTCTTGCCTTGAGTGGAATTGCCTTGTTTCAAATTAATTTGCCTTGCCTTTTCTCTCCTGATATTTCCTTGCATAGAATTGCCTTGCCTTGCCTTGTGTGGAATTGCCCTGCCTCGACTTGCCTTGCTTGAAATTGCCCTGCCTGGAATTGACCTGCCTTGCCTTGCCTTGCCTGTATTTGCCTTGCCTTGCTTTGCCTTGCCGTTCCTGGATATGTCTTCCCTGCAATTTTCTGGTTTAGCCTTTCCTGGAATTTACTTGGCTGGAATTGCCTTGCATTGAATTGCCTTGCCAAAAATTTTTTTGCCTGAAGTTGCCTTGCCTTGCCCTGCCTTGTCTTGCCTTGAATGGAATTGACTTGCCATGTCTTTTTTTTATGGAATTGCCTTGAGTTGTCTTTTTTTGCTTTGGCTGGAATTGCCTTTGCTGGACTTGCCTTGCCTTGCATTGCCTGGAGTTAACTTGCCCTTTTCGGCCTGGAATTGCCTTCCCCGGAATTGCCTTGCCTTGTTCTGCCTGGAATTGCCTTCCCTGGAATTGCCTTGCCTTGTCATATCTGAAATGTCCTTCCCTGATATTACATTGCGTTGCCTTGCCTTGTTTATAGTTACCTTTCTTTCAATCGCCTAGACGGGAATTGCATTGCCTTGCCTTTTCTGGACTGGAATTGCCTTGCCTGGATTTGCTTTGTTTTGACTCGTCTTGCCTTGCCTCAAATTGCCTTGCCTGTAATTGCCCTGCCTTTTCTTGCCTTGCCTGGAATTGCCTTGCTTGGTATTGCATTGCCTGGAATTGCCTTGCCTTGCCTTGCCTGGAATTGTCTTGCCTGAAATTGCCTTGACTTTCCTGGAATTTTATTGCATTGCATTGATTTTTCTAGTCTGGAATTTCCCTGTCTAGAATTGACTTGCCTTGCCTTGCCTGGAATTGACTTTCTCAAAATTGCCTTGCATTTCCTTGCCTTTCGTTACATGATTTTCTTCTGCCTGTAATTTTCTTGCCTGTAATTGCCTTGTCTTACCCTGCGTTGCCTGGAATTGCCTTGTCTTGTTTTGCCTGGAATTGCCTAGCCTGGAATTGCCTTCCCTCTTTTTGTTTTGCCTTTCCATGCATTGCCTGGAATAACATTGATTTGCCTTTTCTTGCCTGGAATTGCTTTGTCTGGATTTGCCTTGTCTTGCCTTGCCTTCCGTTCCCTTGCCTTGTCTTGCTTTGCCTAGAATTGACTTGCCTTGCCTTGCCTTGCCCAGAATTGCCCTGCCCGGAATTGCCCTGCCTTTCCTTGCCTTGCCTGAAATTATTTTGCCTGAAATTGCACTGCCTTGCCTGGAATTGCCTGCCTTGCCTTGCCTTGAATTGCTTTGTCTTGCCTAGCCTTGCCTGAAGTTTTCTTTCTTGAAGTTGGCTAGTCTAGAATTGCCTTGCCTTCCCTTTTCTTCCCTGAAATTGCCCTGCAGAAATTGCGTTGCCTTGGCTTGCTTTGCCTTGCCTGGAATTCCCATACATAGAATTGCATAGCCTGAAATTGCCCTGCCTGTAATTGCCCTCCATTGCCTTGCCTTGTTTTTCCTTCCCTTGTCTGAATTTGCCTTCTCTGAATTTTTTTGCCTTTCCTTGCCTTGACTTTTCTTTCCGTGCTTTGCCTTGCCTTGTTTTGCCTTGCCTTGCCTGGAATTGCCTTGAGTTGCATTTCTTTGCTTTGCCTGCAATTGCCTTGCCTTTCCTTGCCTGGAGTTGCCTTTTCTTGCCTTGCCTGGAATTGTCTTGTCTTGTCTTGCCTTGCCAGGAATTGCCTTTCTTGCAGTTGGCTAGTCTGGAATTGCCTTGCCTTCCCTTTTCTTCCCCAGAATTTCCTTGCCTGGATTTACCTTGTCTTGCTTTGCCTTGCCTTGCCTTGCCTAAAATTGCCTTGCCTGTAATTGCCTTCCTGGAATTGCCTTGCCTTTTCTTGATTTGCCTGGAATTTTCTTGCCTGGAATTGCCTTGCCTTGCCTGCAATTTTCTTGTGTTGCCTTGCTTTGCCTAGCCTGACATTGCTCTGCCTAGAGTTGCCTTACCTTGCTGTGCCCTAGATTTCCCTGACTGGAATTGCCCTGAATTTCCTAAAATTGCCATTCCTGGAATTGCACTGCCTTTCCTTGCCTTGCCTGGAATTGCCTTGCCTAACATTGCCTGAAATTAACTTTCCCCTAATTGCCTTGAATTGCCTTTCCTTTCCTTACATAGGATTGTTTTGCCTGTAATTGTCTTGCCTGGAATTGCCTTGCTTTTCCACGCATTGCCTTTCATTGCCTTTAATTGCCTTGCCTGGAGTTTTTTTGCCTTGTGCCTGGAATTGCTTAGCCTGGAATTTCCTTTCCTTTCCTTGCCTTGCATTGCCTGAGATTGCCTTGCATTGCCTTCCCTTGCCTAAAATTACCTTGCCTGAAATTGTCTTCTCTTGCCTGGAATTTCTTTGCGTTGCCTTGCCTTCCTAGTGTCGAATTGCCCTGCCTGGAATTGCGTTACCTTGGCTTGCCTTGCCTTGCCTGGAATTTTTATGCCTTGAATTCCCTTGCCTTGCCTTGCCTGGAGATGCTCTTCCTTGTATTGCCCTGCCTTGCCTTGCCTTTCCTGGAATTGCCTTTTCTTGCCGAGTTTATATTTGCTTGTCTGGAATTGTTTTGCCTTGCCTTGCCTTCCCTTGCCTTGCCTTACCTGAAATTGCCTTGCCTTGCATTGTCTTCCCTTGCCTAAAACTGCCCTGCCTAGAATTGCATTGCCTTGCCTTACCTGGACTTGCCTGGAATTTTCTTGCCTGGAATTGCGTTGTTTTGTCTTGCCTGGAATTGCGTTGCCCTTTTGTGCCTTGCCTTGCCTGGAATTGCTTTCCCTGGAATTGTCTTTCCTTGCCTTACCTGGAATAGGCTTGCCTGGAATTCCTTGCTTGCCTCGGCTTGAGTGGAATTGCCTTGTTTCAAATTAATATGCCTTGCCTTTTCTCACTTGAAATTGCCTTGCCTAGAATTGCCTTGCCTTGCCTTGTCTGGATGTGCCCTGCCTGGAATTTCCCTGCTTGCCTTATTTGCCTTGCCTGAAATTGCCCTGCCTAGAATTGGCCTGCCTTGCCTTGCCTGGAGTTGCCATGCCTTTCATTGCCTTGCCGTGCCTGGATTTTCCTTGCCTGCAATTGCCTGGCCTAGACTTACCTGGAATTTATTTGCCTGTAATAGCCTTGCATTGAATTGCCTAGCCAGAAATTTTCTTGCTTGCAGTTGCCTTGTCTTGCCCTGCCTTGTCTTGCCTTGCCTGGAATTGCCTTGCCTTGCCTTGAGTTGCTGGAATTGCCTTGAGTTGCCTTTCATTGCTTTGCCTGGAATTGCCTTGCGTTTAATTTCCTTGCCTTGCCTTGTCTTGCCTTGCCTAGAGTTGCCGTTCCTTGCCTTGCCTGGAATTGCCTTCTCTAAAAATGCCTTGCCTTGCCATACCTAAAATTGCCTTGTGTTGCCTTGTCTTCCATGGAATTGCCTTTCTTGCAATTGCCTATTTTGGAATTGCCTGCCTTGCCTTTCCTTGCCTGGAATTGCCTTGCCAGGGTTTGCATTGTCTTGCCTTGCTTTTCCTTCCCTTGCCCTGCCTTGCCTTGCCTAGAATTGCCTTGCCTGGAAATGCCTTGCCTCAAATTGCCTTGCCTTTACTTTCCTTGCCTGGAATTGTCTTTCCTGGAATTGCAATTTCTTCCTTGGAATTTTCTTGCATTGCCTTGATTTGTCTAGCCTGGAACCACCCTGCCTGGAATTGCCTTGCCTAGAATTGCCTTGCCTTGCATTGCCCGGAATTGCCCTGCTTGGAATTGCCCTGCCTTGCCTTGCATTGCCTGAAATTGCTCTGACTGAAATTGCACAGCTTTGCCTTGCCTTGCCTGGAATTGGCTTGCCTTGCCTTGCCTGGACTTGACTTTCCAAAAATTGCCTTGCATCTCCTTGTCTTTCCTTACATGGAATTGCCTTGCCTTACCTTGAGTTGCCTGAAATTGCCTAGTTTGGAATTGCCTTGCCTTGCCTTGTCTGGAATTGCCTACCCTGGAATTGCCTTACCGCGCCTTGCTTTGCCTTGTCTTGCATTGCCTGAAATTCCATTGCTATGCCTTTCTTCCCTGGAATTGCTTTTTCTGAATTTGCCTTCTCTTGCCTTGCCTTGACTTTCCATGCCTTGCTTAGAATTGCCTTTTCTTGACTTGCCCAGATTTCTCCTGCCTGGAATTGCCCTGCCTGAAATTGCCTTGTCTTGCCTTGCATTTCCTGAAATTGCCTTGCCTTTTCTTGTCTGAAATTGACTTTCCCAAAATTGCCTTGCATAGCCCTTCCTTTCCTTACGTGGGGTTGCCCAGCCTGGAATTGTCTGGCCTGAAATTGCCTTGCCTGAAATTGCCTTGCATTTCCTGGAATTGCCTATACTTAAATTGCATTTCTCTGCTGTGCTTGGAATTGCCTATTCTGGAATTGCCTTGCCTTGCCTTGCCTTGCCTTGCTTTGCCTTGCCTTTCTTTGCCTTGCCTTGCCTTGCCTTGCATTGACTGGAATTATTTTGCCTTGAGTTTCCCTGCTGGAAATTGCATTGCCTGGAATTGCCTTGTCTTGCCTTGCCTTCCCTTGCCTTCTTTTGTTTTGCCTAGAATTACCTTGTCTGAAATTTCCCTGTCTTTTCTTGCCTTGCCTGGAATTGTCTTGCCTGGAATTGCCTTGCCTTGCATAGAATTGCCTTGACTGGAATTGCCTTGCTTTTCCTTTTCTTCCCTTGACTGGAATTGCCCTGACTTGCCTGGAATTTTCTGTCGTTACCTTGATTTGCCTAGCCTGGAATTATCCTGCCTGGAATTGCCCTGCCTTGTATTGCCATGCCTGGAATTGCCTTGCCTTACCTTTCCTTGCCTGGAATTGCCTTGAGTTGCCTTTACTTGCTTTGCCTGGAATTGCCTTGCCTGGACTTGCCTTGCCTTGCCTGGAGTTGCCTGGAATTGCCTTGTCTTTTCTTGCCTTGCCTGGAATTGCCTTCCTTTCAATTGCCTAGCCTGGAATTGCCTTGTGTTGCTTTTTCTTGCCTGTAATTGCCTTGCCTCGATTTGTCTTGTCTTGCCTTGCCTTGCCTTGCCTAGAATTGCCTTGCATGGAATTGCCTTGCCTGGAATTTCCTTGCCTGAAATAGTCTTGCCTGTAATTGCCTTGCCTTACCTGAAATTTTCTTGTGTTGCCTGGCTTTACCTAGCCTGGAATTTCCCTGACTGGAATTGCCTTGCCCTGTCCTGCCTGGAAGTGCCCTGCCAAAATTGCCCTTCCTTGCATGCCTTGCCTGAAATTTCCATGCCTGAAAATTCACTGCCTTACCTTGCCTTGCCTGGAATTGCCTTGCCTTGTCTTGCCTGAAATAAACTTTTTAAAAATTGCCATTAATTGCCTTTCCTTTTCTTACATGGGATTGCCTTGCCTTACCTTGTGTTGTTGGGAATTGCCTAGCCTGGACTTGGATTGCTTTGCCATGCCTGGAATTGCCTAGGCTGGAGTTCTTTTTCTTTGGCTTGCCTTGCATTGACTGGGATTGCCTTTCATTGCCTTTCCTTGCCTAAAATTGCTTTGCCTGGAGTTGCCTTTTCTTGTCTGGAATTTCTTTGCATTGCCTTGCCTTCCTAGTTTGGAATTGCCCTTCCTGGAATTGCCCTTTCTTTGATTGCATTACCTTGGCTTGCCTTACCTTGCCTGGAATTCCCATGCCTTGAATTTCCTTGCCTTGCCTGGAGTTTCCCTGCCTTGTATTGCCCAGCCTGGAATTGCCCTGTATTGCCTTGCCTCTCCTGGAATTGCCTTTCTTTTCCTTTTCTTGCCGTGTCTGGGTTTGCCTTGTCTAAAATTGTTTTGCCTTGCCTTGCCTTGCCATTTAAATGCCTTGACTTGCATTGCTTTGCCTTGCCTTACCTGGACTAGCCTGGAATTACCTTCCCTGGAATTGCGTTTTCTTGTCTTGCCAGGAATTGCCTTCGATGGAATTTCTTAGCCCTGTATTGCCTTGCCTTCCCTGAAATTGCCTTGCCATGCCTTCCCTGGAATTGCCTTGCCTGGACTTGATTGCATGCCTTACCTTGAGTGGAATTGCCTGATTTTGAATTAATTTGCCTTGCCTAAAATTGCCTTGTCTTGCCTTGTCTGGAATTACCCTGCCTGGAATTGCCTTGCCTTGCCTTGCCTGAAATTGCCCTGCCTTGCCTTACCTTACCTGGAATTGACACGTTTTACTCTGCGTTGTTTTGCTGGATTTGCCTTGCCTGCAATTGCCTGGCCTAGCTTTGCCTCAAATTTACTTGCCTGGAATTGCCTTGTATTGAATTGCCTTTCCAGGAATTTTCTTGCCTACAGTTGCCTTGCCTTGCCCTGTTTTGTTTTGCCTTGCCTGGAATTGCTTAGCCTTGCCTTGACTTGCCCAGAATTGCCGTGAGTTGCCTTTTTTCCTTTTCCTGTAATTGCTTTGCCTGGACTTGACTTGCCTTGCCCTGCCCACAGTTGCCTTGCCTTGCCATACCTAAAATTACCTTGACTGGAATTGCCTTGTCATGCCTTGCCTTGGCTGGAATACCGTTTCCTGCAATTCCCTAGCCTGGAATTACCTTGCCTTGCCTTTTCTTGCCTGGAATTGCCTTTCCTGGATTTGCCTTGTCTTGCCTTGCCTTGATTTGCCTTGCATTGCATAGAATTTCCTTGCTTGGAATTGCCTTGCCTTGGCTTGCCTTGCCTTGTCTGAAATTGCCTTGCCTGGAATAGCCTTTCATTGCCCTGCCTGGAATTGTTCTGCCTTGCCTTGCCTGAAATTGCCCTGCCTGGAATTGCACTGCTTTGTGTTGCCTTGCCTGGAATTTCCTTGCCTTGTCTTGCCTGGAATTGACTTTCTCAAAATTGCCTTGCATTGCCTTTCCTTTCCTTACATGGTATTGCCTTGTCTGGAATTGTCTTGGCTGGAATTGCCTTGACTGGAATTGCCTTGCCTTTCCTTGCATTGCCTGGAATTGCCTGGCCTGGAATTTCCTTGCCTTTTCTTGCCTGGTGTTGCCTAGCCTGGAATGGCATTGCCTTGTATTGCCTAGCCTTTCATTGCCTGAAATTGCCTTATGCTGACTTTCCTTGCCTTAAATTGACTTGCCTGAAATTGCCTTCTTTTCTCTGAAATTTCTTTGTGTTCCCTTGCCTTGCCTAGTCTGGAATTGCCCTGCCTGTAATTGCGTTGCCTTGGCTTGCCTTGCCTTGCCTAAAATTTCCTTGCCTAGAATTGCCTCTTTTGCTTTTCCTTGCCATGTCAGAATTTGCCTTGTCTGAAATTGTTTTGCCTTGCCTGGAATTGCCTTGTTTTGCATTGCCTTTCATACCTAAAACTTCCCTGCCTAGAATTGCCTTGCCTTGCCTTGCCTGGAGTTGCCCTGCCTTGAATTGCCCTGACTTGCCTTGCCTTGCCTAGCCTTGCCTGAAATTGCCTTTTTTGCCTTGTTTTGCCGTGTCTGTATTTGCCTTGTTTGAAATTGTTTTGCCTTGCCTGGAATTGCCTTGTTTTGCATTGCCTTTTCTAACTAAAACTTTTCTGCCTAGAATTGCATTGCCTTGCCTTACCTGGACTTGCCTTGAATTTCCTTAACTGAAATTGCATTGTCTTCTCTTGCCTGAAATTGCCTTGCATGGCATTGCATTGCATTGTCTTGCCTTGCCTTGCCTGGAATTGCATCTCTTGGAATTGCCTTACCTTGCCTTCCCTGAAATAGTCTTGCCTGAAATTGCTTTCTTTCTTTGCCTAGAGGGGAATTGACTTGTTTCAAAGTAATTTGCCTTGCCTTTCCTCGCCTTGAATTGCCTTGCCTATATTTGCCTTGCTTAGCCTTGTCTGGAATTGCCCTGCCTGGAATTTCCATGCCTTGCTTTGCCTTGCCTTGTTTTGCCTTGCTGTGTCTGTGTTTGCCTTGCCTATAATTGCCTGGCCTAGCCTTGCCAAGAATTTACTTGCCTGGAATTGCCTTGCATGGAATTTCCTTGCCAGAAATTTTCTTACCTGGAGTTGCCTTGCCTTGCCTTGTTTTGTCTCGCCTTTCTTGGAATTGGCTTGTCTTGCCTGAAATTTTCTTGAGTTGCCTGGAATTGCATTGCATGGAATTCCCTTGAGTTACCTTTCCTTGCTTAGCCTGGAATTGCCTTGTTTGGGCTTGCCTTGCCTTGCTTTGCCAGGAGTTGCCTTGTCTTGCCTTGCCTGGAATTGCCATTTCTAAAATTGCCTTGCCTTGCCATACCTGAAATTGCCTTGCCTGGAATTGCCTTGTCTTGCCTTGCCTTGCGTTGCCTGGCATTTGCTTTCTTGCAATTGCCTAGACTGAAATTGCCTTGCCTTGCCTTTTCTTGCCTGGAATTGCCTTGACTGAATTTGCTTTGTCTTGCCTTTTCTTTCCTTTAGTTGCCTTGCATAGAATTGTCTTTTCTGGTATTGCCTTGCCTAGAATTGCCCTGACTTTCCTTGCCTTGCCTTAAATTGTCTTGCCTGGAATTGCCTTGCCTTGCCTAGAATTGCCTTGCCTGGAATTGCCTTGACGTTTCTCGAATTTTCCTTCAGTGCCTTGATTTGCATAGCCTGGAATTGCCCTGCCTTGTTTGCCTTGCCTGGAATTGCCTTGTCTTGCCTTTGCCTGTCTTGATTTGCCTTGAGTTGCCTTCCCTTACTTTTCCTGGAATTGCCTTGCCTGGACTTGCCTTGCCTTGCCTTCCGTGGAGTTGCCCTGCCTTCCATGGAATTGCCTTGCCTTGCCATACCTGAAATTTCCCTGCCTGGACGTGCCCTGCAGTGCCTTGTTTTGCCTTGCTTTGCCTTGCCTTGTTTTGTTTTGCCTTTCCTTGACGTGCCTGGAATTGCCTTGCCTTGCGTTGCCTTCCCTTGCCTAAAATTGCCCTGCTTAGTTTTGCCTTACCTTGATTTACCTGGACTTGCCTGGAGTTTTCTTGCCTTTAATTGCATTGTATTTTCTTGCCTGAAATTGCCTCTTATTGAATTGCCTTGCCAGGAAACTTTTTGCCTGTAGTTGCCTTACCTTTCTCTGCCCTGTATTGCCTTGCCTGGAGTTGCCTTTCCTTGCCTGGAATTGCCTTGAGTTGCCTTTCCTTGCTGTGCCTGGTATTGCCTTTCCTGGATTTGACTTGCCTTACCTTTCTTGGAGTTGCTTTGCCTTGCCTTCCCTGGAATTGCCTTTCCCAGAATTGCCTTGCCTTGTCTTACCTGAAATTGCCCTGCCTCAAATTGCCCTGCTTTTTCTTTCCTTGCCTGAAATTGCCTTAGTTGTGGTTCCTTGCTTTGCCTGGAATTGCCTTGCTTAGACTCGCTTCCCTTGTTTTTTCTGGAGTTGCCTTGCCTTCCCTTGCCTGGAATTGCCTTTAGTGTAATTGCCTTGCCTTGCCATACCTGAAATTGTCTTGCCTGGAATTGCCTTGTCTTGCCTTGCCTTTCCTCTAATTGCCTTTCTTGAAATTGCTTAGCCTGAAATTGCCTTGCCTTGCCTTTTCTTGCCTGGAATTGCCTTGCCTGGATTTGCCTTGCCTAGTATTTTCTTGCTTGGAATTGCCTTGCCTGAAATTGTCTTGCCTTTCCTTGCCTTGCATGGAATTGTCTTGCCTGGAATTGCCTTGTCTGGCCTGTTATTTTCTTGTTTTGCCTAGCCTAAAATTGATCTGCCTAGAATTGCATTGCCTTGGCTTGCCTTGCCTTGCCCGGAATTGCTTTGCCTAAAATTGCCTTGCCTTGCCCAAAATTGCCCTGCCTGGAATTCCCCTGCCTTGCCTTGCCTTGCCTGAAATTGCCCTGACTGGGATTGCACTTTCTTGCCTTGCCTTGCCTGGAATTTTCTTTCCTTTTCTTTCCTTGCCTTGCTTTTCCATGCCTTGCTTAGAATTGCCTTGCCTTGTTTAGCCAGGATTTACCCTGCCTTGCCTTGCCCTGCCTGAAATTGCCCTGTCTGAAATTGCACTGTCTTGCCTTGACTCTTTCCCAAAATTGCCTTGCATTGCTTTGCCTTTCCTAACATGGGATTGCCTTGCCTGGAATTGTCTTTACTGGATTTGCCTTGCCTTACCTTGTGTTGTGTTGCATTGCCTGGAATCTCCTAGATTTTAATTGCCTTGCCTTGCCGTGTCTGGAATTGCCTTGCCTTGCCTTGTATTGCCTGAAATTGCCTTGCCTTGCCTTTCTCTGCGGGAAATTGTCTTGCCTGGAATTGCCTTCCCTTGCCTGGAATTTCTTTGCATTGCATTGCATTGCCTAGTCTGGAATTGACCTGCCTGGAATTGAGTTGCCTTGGCTTGCCTTGCGTGAAATTGCTTTCCCTTGCCTTGCCTGGAATTTCCCTTCCTTGAATTGCCCTGCCTTGCCTTGCCTTGCCTGAAATTGCCCTGCGTAAAATTGTTCTGCATTGCCTTGCCTTGCCTGGAATCGCCTTTTCTTGCCTTTCCTTGCCTTGTCTGGATTTGCCTTGTTTAAAATTGTTTTGCCTTGCCTAGACTTACCTTGCCTTGCCTAGTATTATCTTGAGTTGCGTTTCCTTGCCTTGCCTTGCCTGTAATTGACTCTCCAAAATTGTTTTGCATAAAATTGCCTTTTCTTACATGCAATTGCCTTGCCTGAAATTGTCTTGCCTGGAATTGCCTTGCCTTACCTTACATTGCCTTGCATTGCATGGAAATTCCTAGCCTGGTATTGCCTTGCCTTGCCTCACATTGCCTTCTTTTGCATAAAACTGCCCTGCCTAGAATTGCATTGCCTTGCCTTACCCGGACTTGCCTGGAATTTTTTTGTCCCGAATTGCGTTGTCTTGTCTTGCCTGGAATTGCTTTGCCCTGCCTTGCCTTGACTTGCCCTGCCTTGCCTTTCCTTGCCTGGAATTGCCTTGCCTGGGATTGCATTGCGTTGACTTGCCTGGAATATCCTTGCCCGGAATTGCTTGCTTACCTTGCCTTGAGCAGAATTGCCTTGTTTCGAATTAATTTGCCTTGCCTTTCCTCTCCTGGAATTGCCTTGCTTAGAATTGTCTTGCTGTGCCTTCTCTGGAAGTGTTCTGCCTGGAATTGCCCTGACTATCCTTGCATTGCCTGAATTTGCCCTGTTTCGTCTAGACTTGCCTGGAGTTGCGTCTTCTGGTTCTGCCTTGCTTTGCCTAAATTTGCCTTGACTGCAATTGCCTGGTCTAGCCTTGCCTGGAATTTACTTGTCTGGAATTGCTTTGCTTTAAATTGCCTTGCCAGAAATTTTCTTTCCTGGTGTTGCTTTGCCTTCCCCTGCCTTGTCTTGCTTTGCCTAGAATTTCCTTGCCTTGCCTTGCCTTGCGTGTAATTGCCTTAAGTTGACTTTTCTTGCTTTTCCTGGAATTGCCTTGCCTTGCCTTCCCTGAAATTACCTTGCCTTGCCATACAGAAAATTGCCTTGCCTGGAATTGCCTTGTCTTGTATTACCCTGCCTAGAATTGCCTTTCTTGCAATTGCTTAGCCTGGAATTGCCTTGCCTTGACTTTTCTTCTTTGGAATTGCCTTGCGTGGATTTACCTTGTCTTGCCTTTCCTCACCTTGCCTAACCTAGAATTGTCTTGTCTGGAATTGCTTTGCCAAGATCTGCCTTGACTTTTCTTGCCTTGTCTGAAATTGTCTTGCCTGGAATTGCCTTGCCTTGTCTGTAATTTTCTTGTGTTGTCTTGCGTTGCATGGCCTAAAGTTGCCCTGCATGCAATTGCCTTTTCTTTGCTTGCCTTGCCTTGCATAAAATATCTTTGCTTAGAATTGCCTTGCCCTGCCCTGCCTGAAATTGCCCTACCTGGAATTGCCCTGCTTTGACTTGCCTTGCCTGAAATTGCCCTGCCTTAAATTGCACTGCGTTGCATTGCCTTGTTTAGAATTGCCTTGCCTTGCCTGAAATTGACGTTCCCAAAATTACCTTGCATTGCCTTGCCTTTTTTTTACATGGAATTATCTTGCCTGGAACTCTCTTTCCTAGAACTGCCTTGCCTTACCCCGCATTGCCTTGTGTTGCCTGGAATTGAATAGCCTGGAATCTCTTGTCTTTTCTTGCCTGGAATTGCCTAGCCTGGAATTGCTTTGCCTTGCCTTGCTTTGTATTACCTTTTTTTGCCTGAAATTGCCTCGCCTCCAATTTTCTTTCATTTCCTAGACATTCTTTGCGTTGCCTTGCCTTGCCTAGTCTGGAATTTCCCTGTCTGGAATTGCGATGCCTTGGCTTGCCTTGCCTTGCCTTGCTGGAATTTCCTTGCATAGAATTGCCTTGTCTTGCCTTGCCTGGAATTGCCCTGCATTGTTTTGCCTTGCCTTGCCTTGCCTTTTCTGCCTAAAGTTGCCCTGCCTAGAATTGTATTGCCTTGACTTACCTGGACTTGCCTGGAATTTCCTTGCCTGGAATTGCTTTGTCTTGTCTTTCCTGGAAATGCCTTGCCCTACCTTGCCTTGCCTTGCCTTCCCTGGAATAGCCTTGCCTGTAATTGCTTGCTTGCCTTGGCTTGAGTGGAATTGCCTTGCTTGGAATTCAATTGCCATGCCTTTCCTCACCTGGAATTGCCCTGCCTAGAATTGCCTTGCCTTGCCTTGTCTGGAATTACCCTGCCTGAAATTGCCTTGCCTTACCTTGCCTTTCCTGAAATTGCCCTGCCTGAAATTGCTCTGCCTTGCTTTACCTTGTGTTGCCTGGAGTTGCCTTGCATTGCTGGGCCTGGATTTCCCTTGCCTGCAATTGCCTGGCCCAGTCTTGCCTGGAATTTACTTGCCTGGAATTGCCTTGCATTAAATTGCCTTGCCAGGAATTTACTTGCCTGGAGTTGCCTTTCCTTGTCATTCCTTGTCTTGCCTTGTCTGGAATTGCCTTGGCTTGCCTGAAATTGCCTTGATTTGCCTTCCCTTGCTTTGGCAGAAATTGTCTTGCCTGGACTTCCCTTTCCTTGCCTTGCCTGGAGTTGCCTTGCCTTGCCTTGCATGGAATTGCATTGCCTTGCCATATCTGAATTTGCCTTGTCTGGAATTGCGTTGTCTTGCCTGGAGTTGCCTTTCCTTCAAGTGCCTAGTCTGTAATTGCCTTGGCTTGCCTTTTCTTGCCTTGAATTTCCTTGTCTGGATTTGCCTTGTCTTGCCTTGCCTTGCTTTGCTTTGCCTTGCCTTGCCTTTTCTTGCCTTGAATTTCCTTGTCTGGATTTGCCTTGTCTTGCCTTGCCTTGCTTTGCCTTGCCTTGCCTTGCCTAGCATTGCCTTACCTGGAATTGCATTGCCCATAATTTTTCTGTCTTTCCATGCCTTGCCTGGAATTGTCTTGCCTGGAATTTTCTTGCCTTACCTTGCCTATAATTGTATAGCCTGAAATTGCCTTTATTCGCCTTACTTTGCCTTGCCGTGCATTGCCTGGAATTGCATTGATTTGCCTTTTCTTGCCTGGAATTTCTTTGCCTGGATTTGCCTTGCCTTGCCTTCATTGACTTTTCTTACTTTGCCTAGAATTGCCTTGCCTTGCCTTGCCTTACCCGGATTTGCCCTGCCTAGAATTACTCTGCCTTTCCTTTCCTTTCCTAAAATTGTCCTGCCTGGAATTGCACTGCCTTGCCTTGCGTAGAATATCCTCGCATGCTTTGCCTCGAATTGACTTTCCCAAAATTGCCTTGCATTGCCTGCTTTTTCTCTACATGGGATTGCCTTGCCTGGAATTGTCTTGCCTGAAATTGACCTGCTTTGCCTTGCCTGGAATTGAGTTTCCCAAAATTGCCTTGCATTGCTTTGCCTTTCCTTACATGGAATTCCTTTGCCTGGAATGGCATTGCCTTACCTTGGTTTGCCTTGCATTGCGTTGCATTCCCTGGAATTGCCTAGCCTGGAATTGCCTTGCTTGCCTTGCCTGGAATTGTTTTGAGTTTTGAGCTGGAATTCTTTTCCTGAAATTTCTCTTCCTGGACTTGTCTTGTCTTGCCTTTTCTAGAGTTGCCTTGCCTTGCCTTGCCTTGAATTGCCTTCGCTGAAGTTGCCTTGCCTTGCCATACCTGAAATTTCGTTGCCTGGAGTTGCCTTGTCTTGTCTTGTCTTGTCTTGCCTTGCCTTGCCTGGAAATGCCTTTCTTGCAACTGCCTAGCATAAAATTGCCTTGCTGCACCTTTTCTTGCCTGGAATTTTCTTGCCTGGATTTGCCTTGTCTTGCCTTGCTTTGCCTTGCCTAGAATTCCCTTGCCTGGAATTGCCCTACCTGGAGTTACCCTGCCTATCCTTGCCTTGACTGATATTGTCTTGACTGGAATTGCCTTGCATTGCCTCGAATTGGCTTGCCTCGAATTGCCTTGCCTGGAATTGTTTTGCCTGGAATATTTTCACTGGAATTGTCTCGCTTGGAATTGCATTGACTTGATTGTAATTTTCTTGCATTGCCTTGATTTGCTTTGCCTGGAATTGCCCTGCCTGTAATTGCCTTGTCTTGGCTCGCCTTGCCTTGCCTAGAATTATTTTTCCTTGCCTTGCCTAGCATTGACTTTCCCAACATTGACTTGTATTGTCTTGTCTTTTTTTTACATGGTATTCCATCGCCTGGAATTGTCTTATGTTGCCTTGCGTTTTCTGGAATTGCCTATTGTGGAATTGCCTTGCTTTGCCTTGCCTGAAACTGCCTAGCCTGGAATTGCTTTCTCTTGCCTTGCTTTGACTTGCCTTTCATTGCCTAGAATTTTATTGATTTGCCTTTTCTTGGCTGGAATTTCTTTGCCTGGATTTGTCTTGCCTTGCCTTGCCTTGCCTTGCCTTGCCTAGAATTGCCTTGTCTTCCCTTGCCAGAAATTGCCATGCCTGGAATTGCTCTGTTTTGCATTGCCTTGCCTGAAATTGTCCTGCCTGAAATTACACTGCCTTGCCTTGCCTTGCATAGAATTGCCTTGCCTTCCCTTGCCTGAAATTGACTCCCAAAATTGCCTTGCATTGCCTTGCCTTTTCTTACATGTGATTGCCTTACCTGGAATTGTGTTGCCTGGAATTGCCTGGCCGTACCTTGCCTTGTCTTGCGTTGCCTGGAATTGCCTAGCCTGGAACTGCCTTGCCTTGCTGTACCTGGAATTGCCTAGGCTGAAATGGCTTTGCCTTGCCTTGCCTTGCCTTGCATTGCATTGCCTGGAATTGCCTTTCCTTGCTGTAAATTGCCTTGCGTGAAATTTGCTTCCCTTGCCTGGAATTTATTTGCATTGCCTTGCCTTGCCTAGTCTAAAATTGCTCTGTTGGAATTGCATTGTCTTGGCTTTACTTGCCTTGACTGTAATTCCCATGCCTACAATTGCCTTGTTTTGCCTGGAATTGCCCTGCTTTACCTTGCCTTGTCTTGCCTGGAATTGCTGTGTCTGAAATATCCCTGCATTGCTTTGATTTGCCTGGAATTGCCTTTCCTTTTCTTTCCTTTTCTTTCCTTTCCTTTCCTTTCCTTTCCTTTCCTTTCCTTTCCTTTCCTTTCCTTTCCTTTCCTTTCCTTTCCTTTCCTTTCCTTTCCTTTCCTTTCCTTGCTGTGTCTTAATTTCCTTGTCTGAAATTGTTTTGCCTTGCCTGCCTTGCCTTGCCTTGTCTTTCCTTGCGTTGCCTTGCCTGGAATTGCCTTGAGTTGTCTTTCTTTGCTTTGCCTGGATTTGCCTTTCCTGGAATTGCCTTGCGTTCCCTTGTTTTGCCTTTAGTTTCCTTGTCAAAATTGCCCTGCCTTGCCTGGAATTGCATTCCCTGGAATTGCATTCTCTGGAATTGCCTTGCCTTGCCATACCTAAAATTTTCTTGCCTGGAATTTCCTTGTCTTGTCTTGCCTTGCCTGGAATTGTCTTTCTTGCAATTGGGTAGTCTGGAATTGTCTTGTCTTGCCTTTTCTTCCCTTAAATTTCCTTGTCTTGCCTTGCTTGTCTTGCCTATAATTGCCTTGCCTGGAATTGCCTTGCATGGAATTGCCCTGGCTTGACTAGCCTTGCCTGAAATTGCCATGCCTGGAATTGCAATGCCTTGCCTTGCCTGGAATTGACTTTTCCAAAATTGCCTTGAATTGCCTTTCCTTTCCTTACATGAGATTGCCTTGCCTGGAATTGTCTTGCTTAAAATTGCCTTGCCTTACCTTGCATTGACTTGTGGTGCCTGGAATTGCCTAGCCTGGACTTGTCTTGCCTTGTTGTGCCTGGAATTGCCTGGCCTGGAATTCCCTTTCTGGGCCTTGACTTACATTGACTGTGATTGCCTTGTGTTGCCTTTCCATGCCGAAAATTTTCTTTCCTGGAATTGCCTTCTCTTGCCTGGAATTTTTTTGCGTTGCCTTGCCTTCCAAGTGTGGAATTGCCCTGCCTGAAATTGCAATGCCGTGGCTTGCCTTGCCTGTAATTCCCATGTTTTGAATTGTCTTGCCGTGCCTTGCTTTATTTGGAGTTGCCCTGCCTTGAATTGCCCTGCCTTGCCTTTTTTGCCTGGAATTGCCCTGCC
>JAPYYA010000131.1:0-14185 GCA_028533165.1 Leontopithecus rosalia | reverse complement strand
ATAACTAGCTTCTACAATTTGTATCAAAGTATTTATTAGTTGAAGAGTATGATATCTAAGTGATATGGGGTTATACACGACCATCAGGAACTACTTTCTATGATAGTCCCAAGAAAGCCAAGCTTCAAACTCCACAAGTAAATTGTTATAAATTAAAATAATATAAGTATGGCCCTGGGTTAATGCTGTTTATTCTCAGCAACGATTAAATATCAATATAAGTAAACTACTATAATGAAAGGAAACAAAGTTATCCACACTCTCCAAACCACATGGAAGCAACTTACTGAAACTGTTAAGTGTTCAGTAAAATCTCGGGGCTTAGAAAGCACAGGGACATCATTTAAATGGCATCATTTATGAGACACAATATTACTGATTAGGTCATTATATTTTGTCTGTTATTTTTTATTCTTAATATTCTATTTTTAATTGACAGATAAAATTATATGCATTCTGAGTTTCAGGTCAAGGCTAAATGAAATTAAATATATATGCATTTTTCATGTACAACAGGATGTTCTTAAGTATGTATACACTGTATAATGACCAACTCTAGC
This sequence comes from Leontopithecus rosalia, assembly GCA_028533165.1. NCBI lineage: Eukaryota > Metazoa > Chordata > Mammalia > Primates > Cebidae > Leontopithecus > Leontopithecus rosalia. Next base: position 13,625 of record JAPYYA010000131.1, on the reverse strand, counting down.
TAATTAACAAATGCATTACTTCACATGGTTATCATGTTTTGGTGAGAACACTTAACATCCAGTCTTAGCATTTTTCAAGAATGCAATGTATTGTTGTTAACTATAGTTACCATGTTGCACTATAGATATCTCTTTTTTTTTAAGGGGAAAGTGCAAACATGGTGCCCCCACTACCACAAATTATGCAGACGAGTTTCCCACATTTGAGGAAATCTCAGGGGTCAGCACATCTGGAGTGCAATGGATAAGCCTCGCCCTGGGAAAACCACCTTCATGATCATGGTATCTCCCCTGCCAGGTAAGATATCTTGAACTTGCTCCTCCTAACTGAAATTTTACATCCTTGAACAACATCTTCCCACCTCCCCACCCCAAACCCTGACATCTGCTGATAATTGCCACTTTACCTCTGCTTCTGTGAGATCAACTTTTTTAGATTCCACATATGTAGGAGAATATGAGGTGTTCATCTTTCTGTGCCTGGCTTTCTTTACTTAGCATAATGTCCTCCAGGTTCATCTGCATTGTCACAAATGACAGGATTTCCTTCTCTTTGTAAGGCTGAATAGTATTCCATTGTGCATGCATACCACATTTTCTTTGTCCATTCATCCACAACGGACTAGGGCATTTCCAATGATAAAAAGCTGATAGTTTTCTCTTTCCCTAACTTCCTTTACTAAAGCTCTTTAGGTCTACCACTCACAACTCGATAACATTTGTTGAATTTCTACCATGTGCCAGAAAATAAATTGGGTGTTGCAGGAGACACTAACAGTGAAATAAAGCTAGATCCTACCTTTGAAAATTAGAAAATACATTAAGAAAGAGAGAAAAGAAAAAATGTTCACAAATAATTACAAAACAATTCAAAGAGGAAACTGGAGGAAGGAAATTAATATTCACTGAGTACTTGTTATGGACTAGACACCACATTAGACATCTTACATATGTTATCTTATTTTAATCCTCACACTGTTGAGATGAGACATAATTATCTGTGCTGTATAGATGAGGAAAATGAGACTCAGCATGATTGAGTAACTTGCTGAAGATAGCTTGTAAGTGGCAAAGCTGGGACTTGAATTACATAATCTGTCTGATCAAAGTCTATGTCCCTCTATTTAAATTGTAAAGCGTTATATAAAAAGCTATATAGGGCTGGGTTTGGTGGCTCATGCCTGTAATCCCAGCATTTTGGAAGGCCAAGGCAGGAGGATCACTTGAGGTCAGGAATTTGAGACCAGCCTGGCAAACATGGTGAAACCCCATCTCTATTAAAAACACAAAAATTAGCTGGGCATGGTGGCACAGGCCTGTAATCCCAGCTACTCGAGAGGCTGAGGCAGGAGAATTGTTTGAACCCAGGAGGCAGAGGTTGCAGTGAGCCGATATTGCGCCACTGCACTCCAGCCTGGGCAACAGAGTGAGAATCCATCTAAAAAAAAGAAAAAGAAAAAGAAAGCTATGCAGATAAAGTATTGTCAGGATTCAGAAAAAGTGAGAAATTACATTTAGTTAAGGGACAGTAAAGACATCTAGGCCGGGCGTGGTGGCTCATGCCTGTAGTCCCAGCACTTTGGGAGACCGAGGCGGGTGGATCACGAGGTCAAGAGATCGAGACCATCCTGGTCAACATGGTGAAACCCCGTCTCTACTAAAAATACAAAAAATTAGCTGGGCATGGTGGCGCATGCCTGTAATTCCAGCTGCTCGGGAGGCTGAGGCAGGAGAATTGCCTGAACCCAGGAGGCGGAGGTTGCAGTGAGCCTGAGATCGCGCCATTGCACTTCAGCCTGGGTAACAAGAGCGAAACTCCATCTCAAAAATAAATAAATAAATAAAAGACATCTTAATAGAAGCAGCAGCATTCAAACACAAAGGGATATCCTATTTGGATGTATAGAAACTGAGTATGTCTAAGGGTTAGGAGGAAAGGCTACTGTAAGAAATGGCAAAAAGAAAAAGAAGATTTGAAGAGAAAGAAGTAAATGGTTTGATTTGGTTTGGGTGAAACATAGTCTAGAAAGAGCATTAATGAAAAATTAATAGGAGATTAGGCTAGAAAACAGGCCAGATAAGAGAATTTGAATGTCGAGCAAGAATCTAGATTCTATTGTATTCTAAATGAAAAACATATTAAGACTTAAGGTTTTGAAGTCAGAAGAGTGACATAATCAGAACTATGATAGATAATTGTATTAAGATGCTACTGGTTGATAGTATACTCATCCCTAAATGACTGCATTACAGATACAGAAAAAAAGCTGACAACTCCCTTTCCTGACTTGCCTCCCTGCAGCAAGGAGGACCAGACAACAGGCATATCTTCACGGTGTGCAGAATGGCAATGAGGAGGTCAGGGTTAAAAGAAACAGACATCTGAGATCCTGCCAAGTAGGCAGTGAAGTAAAGGGATTTAACCGTTCAGTCTGCCACTGGCAAAGCTGCACAAAGTCGCGAATACCTGGCAGTAGCGAGGAAAAGAAGAGGAGGACTGGGATGAAGAGTATAAGGTAGAAAGGGAATGAAGAGTTCGGGGGCCAGGAAATGACATTGCTCCAGAACAAGGGTTTTTAAATCCAGGCAGAAACTCAATTATTAGAGAATTAAGACATAACTCTAGGACCATTTTTAGAATAACAGTATTGATTCTGAGTCACCTGCATGTTGGAAAAGGGTCTCTTGAAATGCCTCATGTTTAAGGTCTCCATTGAACCTGAGGATTATCAAGACACACAGATGCAGAGCAGAACTTGCAGGCGGGGTTGAAGTCAATCTTGGAAGGGATGGGTCTGCAACATTTGGGAACTTTGACACTTTATAGACTATTATTGATAATATTAAAACTACTATCACAAGAGATGTGACATTTTTCCAAAGAAGATATACCTAGGGCCAATAGGGATTTGAAAAGGTGCTTAGTATCACTAATCATCAAGGAAATGAAAATCAAATCATAGTGAGATATCCCCTCACACCTGTCAGAATGGCTATTACCAAAAAGACAAAAGATAACAAGTGTTGATAAGGATGTGGAAAAAAGGGAATCCTCATATACTGTTGGTGAGAATGTAAATCATGGAGAATTGTATAGACATTTCTCAAAAAATTAAAATAGAACTACCATAGAAGTTCTATTTTAATAGAAGAAATCTTCAATAGAAGACCCAGCAGTCCCACAGCTGGGTATATATCTAAAGGAAATCCATATGTTGGAGAGATATCTGCATCCACCTGTGCGTTGCAGCATTTCTCACAATAGTCAAGATATGGAATCAACCTAAATGTCTATTAGCTGATGAACAGGTAAAGAAACTGTGGTATACATACACAATGAAATATTATTTAGCCACAAAAAGAATACCCTGCCATTTGCAACAACATGAATAAACCTGGATGACATTGTGCTAAGTGAAATAAACCAGACACAGAACTATAAATAATGTATGATCTCATTTATCTGTGAAGTCAAAAGAGGTCAAACTCATAGAAGCAGAGAACAAAGGCTGGAGGGTGGCAGAAATAGGGAGATGTTGGTAAAACGGTACAAACTTTTAGTTACAAAATGAACAAGTTCTGAGGATTGAATGTACAGCATGTGTGGTAAAAAGTATGTTAATTTGATTGGTGTACTATTGCATAATATGTATGTATATCAAATCATTAAAGTGTACATCTTGAACATATTCAATATTTGTCTACTAAATAGTTTTAAATAAAAATATGTATACAATTTCTTTTTGTTTTAAGCTCTAGAATACATGTGTGGAACATACAGGTTTGTACACATGTGCCATGGTGGTTTGCTGCACCTATCAACCCATCATCTAGGTTTTAAGCCCCACATGCATTAGATATTTGTCCTAATGCTCTCCCTCCCCTTATCCTCCACACCCAGCAGGCCATGGTGTGTGGCATTCCCCTCCCTGTGTCCATGTGTTCTCACTGCTTGACTCCCACTTATGAGTCAGAACATGCAGTGTTTGCTTTTCTGTTCCTGTGTTAGTTTGCTGAGAGGATGGCTCCAAAAGCAATTGCAGCAAAAGCCAAAATTGACAAATGGTACCTAACCTAATTAAACTAAAGAGCTTCTGCACAGCAAAATGAACTATCATCAGAGCAAACAGGCAACCTAAAGAATGGAGAAAATTTTTGCAATCTAGCCATCTGACAAAGGTCTGATATCTAGCATCTATGCAGAACTTAAACAAATTTATACAATTTTTAAAATTAAAAAATAAAGGTCTAATTCTAGAATCTATGCAGAACTTAAACAAATTTATACAATTTTTAAAATTAAAAAATAATGAAACTATCAGAAGAACAGAAACTGAGTCTGTTTATCCACCACAATCATACTGCCTTATTGCACCCTGCATGTTGTGTTTTACATGTAGGTGTTAATACTTGTTGAGTTGCTAATTGAATTATGTTAGTATGAATTAATGAACAAATGTCAGGGTAACTTTTATTTCAATAGATTAAGTTGGCCTTACCCCCAAATAACTCCCATTACTTCTAGTTTGAAATATAAATGCTCATCAGTCTTTTCTTTAATTTTCCTTTCTTCTTTCTGCCTTTACACACTGTTGTTACTTGTTATTTTTCCAAGTTGCTATGATATTATTTGCTTTATTCCCTCCTTTTTTCTCTCCAAGAGTTTTATTTCCCTTGATTCAGGGGATTCATAGCAACATCCTCTCTATTCATTTCCCTGGCCCCTTTTCCATCTTAACCACAGCTGTGAGAATTGCCTTTTTAATTTTTTTTCATTCTAATACCCGTTCACTATCTTATTTCCCTTGTCAAGAACCATTTTCTCACCCATTTAGGTAAATGCAAAGACTCACCTCTCTTTCCTAAGGTCTCCTTTCTTATTTAATTTCATATTATGAATATCAAAGAGTTTGCTGCCATTCAGCTTTCTAGTCCCAGCAATTCTTAACAATCTAAGCTGTCTTCAGCTTTAGGAAGATGATCATAACCACTCACTGAACAATAGATACTTTCCCTTTTTACCATCAATCTGACAAATAAAACCTTATTAATCTGGAAGGCTTTACAAAATAATGTGTGATACAGAAGTAGAATTGAGTTGTTTTCTAAGGAGAAGTTTTACATTGTATAATATAAATACTATGAATAAGATGATGTGGGAATAACAGAGTTTGGAAATTTGTCCCCACCCAAATCTCCTGGTGAAATGTAATCCCCAGAGTTGGAGGTACAGCCTGGCAGGTGGTGACTGGATTGTGGGGGTGGATTTCTCATGAATAGTTTACCATCGTCTTGGTGCTGTCCTCAAGATAGTGAGAAAATTCTCACAAGGTCTGGGTGTTTAAAAGCATGTGGCACCTTCTCTCTCTCTCTCTCTTTCTCTCTCTCTCCCCCCCCGCTTTTGCCATGTGATGTGCCTACTTGTCCTTTGTTTTCCACTATGACTGTAAGCTTCCTAAGACTTCATTAGAAGCTGAGCAGATGCCAGCACTATGCTTCCTGTACAGTCTGCAGTACCATAAGTCAGTTAAATCTCTTTTCTTTATAAATTATCAGTTTCATGTATTTCTTTATAAAGTGCAAAACCAGCTTAACACAGAGAATGTTCAACCTATGCAAGACAGTTCTCACTGACATAAGCATTTGCACATGAATAACAAGTTGCTAATTACAATTCTGTCCAAATATTTTAATAAACTTTAAAGGATGCACAATTGCTGTATTAGTCATTCATGCATTACTGTAAAGAAATACATGAGACTAAGTAATTTACAAAGAAAAGAGGCTTAATTGGCTGACGAATCTGCAGGCTTCACAGGAAGCATAGCAGCTTCTGCTTCTGGGGGAGGCCTCAGAAGCTTCCTTGCCAATTATGGCATAAGGCAAATGGGGAGCCAGCACTTCACAAGGTCAGAGCAGGAGCAAGAGAGAGAGGGCAGGGAGGTGTGTGGTGCTGCACACATTTTTAAACAGCTACATCTTATGAGAACTCTATTAGAAGAACAGCAGCAAGGACAAGTTGCTAAACCATTCATGAAGGATTCACCCCTATGATCCAATCACCTCCCATCAGGCCATACCTCCAACATTGGGAATTACAATCCACATGATATTTAAATGGAACACAGATCTAAACCATATCAATCCCCCAACTTAAACATTTACAAGCCCACCCCCACCCCCACTGTTTCTTTTGAGACAGAGTCTTGCTCTGTTGCCAGGCTAGAGTGTAGTGGCACAATCTCTGCTCACTGCAACCTCTGCCTCCAGGGTTCAAGCAATTCTCCTGCCTCAACCTCCCAAGTGGCTGGGACTACAGGTGCCCACCACCATGCCTGGCTAATTTTTGTATTTTTAGTAGAGACAGGGTTTCACCATCTTGGCCAGGATGGTCTCGATCTCCTGACTCGTGATTCACCTGCATTGGCCTCCCAAAGTGCTGGGATTACAGGCGTGAGCCACAGCGTCCAGCCTACAACTCTTTTTTGGGGGGAAGTGTTTTGTTTGTAAATCTAATTATATCTTCCCATAGGAATCTCAATATGAATTTAGTTTATTTTCCCAGCCTAATCCACAAAAGCCTATTCCTAAAGTACCTAAAAGTTATCCCCATTGTACAATAGAAATAGACCATTATTAGTAATAGTGTCTTAATGAAAAATCCATTGAAAGTCAGAAGTGTAGATTTTCGGTGGCAGCAGACTGGCTAAGAAGAGCCTGAGTGATACGGCTGTGACTCAGGCAGGGGTGGGAAATGTGGATTTAAGGGTTGACTAAGGGAGAATTTGTTTGTAGAAAGCTTTCACAGATGACAAGCTCTCCTCCTTTCCCTTCCTTAACTAGTTGCAAAAAAGGATGAAGAAAGAAGGGTAAAGAGGAAGTTTTGCAATGTCCATACCTTTCCATTTCCCCATAGCTAATAGCATGTGCCAGGGAGACCCAGAGCTGGGGAGGAACAGGATTTTCTGGCCAATCAGTTATATTGAATTGTACGTAAATAACAAAAAACAAGTTATGATATTTTATATCAGAAATCTTATGGAATCAAAGAAATTAAAAGTTTTTTTAAAGTAGGTATAATTTTAAGTCAACAAAAAAAAGAAAAAAAGGAAAAAAAAGAAAAACAAGACACACAAAATTTCAAGTTCCTGTTACTAGATACATCCTGTATGTGAAAAGGATCATTTTCAGTGACTCAAGTAACAGAAGATGGAAATTTAAAGAAAAATTTGATCCAGTAAAAGAAAGATTTTAACAACTTAAAAACCCATGTTTCTAATTTGGGTTTTTTGTTGTGTTTTGTTTTGTTTTTTGGAGTCTCACTTTGTCACCCACGCTGGAGTAAAGTGGAGCTATCTCAGCTCACTGCAACCTCCATCATAGGTTCAAGCAATTCTCCTGCCTCAGCCTCCCTAGTAGCTAGGATTAGAGGTGTGTGCCACCACACCCAGCATTTCGTTTTTTCTTTTGTATTTTTAGGAGAGACAGGGTTTTACCATATTGGCCAGGCTGGTCTCAAACACCTGAACTCAAGTACTCCGGCCTAGGCCTCTCAAAGTGCTGGGATACAGGTGTGAGCCTAGCCTCTCATTTGGGTTTTAAATGCACATTGGTTACTTATACAGTGTATGTACCTTACACTGTATATACAGTGTATAAGTAAGCAATGTGCATTTAATATACAGTGTATATTAAATGTTAAATAGATTTAAATGCACATTGCTTACTTGTACACTGTATATTTAATATACAGTGTATATTAAATGCACATTGTATTTTTATGTATATTTATTTTATATGTATTTTTTAATATTTAATATTTTTATATTTATTTTATATGTATTATTTATATATTTATTTATTTTATATGTATTTTTAATATATTATTATCTATACTATAAATATTTTTGTATATTAAATATACAGTGCATTTAATATACACTCTATATTAAATATACAGTGTATAAGTAAGCAATGTGCATTTAAATCTATTTAACATAGATCTATAAGTTACCTACCTACGGTGTATAAGTACATCAGTGTACAAGTACATACAGTGTATAAGTACATTATACACTTACAGATCTATGTTAAATAGATTTAATGTTACAGTTTATGTAAATTTACTCAAAGAAAAAGTAGGCTTATTGTAAGGTATTAATGTAAGATATAATTTTATAAAATATAAAAACTCCACTTCACATATTGATAAATCTACATGTATCATTTCTAAGTGCTCATATTTGGTAGAGAAAATTTGTTCTGTGGTGGAAATCCTGTCTAAGGAACAGAAAACCAAACACCACATGTTCTCACTTATAAGTGGCAACTGATTGATGAGAACGTATGGACTCATTGAGGGGAGCAACACACACTGGGCACCTGTGAGGGCATAAGGGGAGAGAGCGCATCAGGAAGAATAGCTAATGGCTGCTGGGCTTAATACCTGGGTGATCAGATAATCTGTGCTGTGAACAACCATGGCACACATTTACCTAGGTAACCAACCTGTACAGCCTACACATGTAACTCTGAAATTAAAAGTTAAAAATAAAAATAAATAAAACTCATTTTGCTGAATAATCATATTTAAAAAGTCAGTTTAAGGTCCACATTTTTTGTAAAAGAAAATTTCCCAAGAGCAGAACAGGGGTTAGGAAAGTAACATGTTACAATGGGTAATGGGGAAAATGAAATATATAGATATGGATAGGAGCCTATATATAAAACTCATCTATAATTTATAAAAATATCTGGGAGTGTAAATTAGTTCAACCATTGTGGAAGACAGTGTGGTGATTCCTCAAGGACCTAGAAATAGAAATTCCATTTGACCCAGCAATCCCATTACTAGGTATATATCCAAAGGACTATAAATCGTTCTACTATAAGGACACATGCACACGAATGTTCATTGCAGCACTGTTTACAATAGCAAAGACCTGGTATCAGCCCAAATGTCCATCGATGATAGACTGGACTGGGAAAATGTGGCAAATATACACCACGGAATATTATGCAGCAATCAAAAATGATGAGTTCGTATCCTTTGTAGGGACATGGGTGAATCTGGAGAACATCATTCTCAGCAAATTGACACAAGAACAGAAAAGAAAACACCGTATATACTCACTCATAGGCGGGTGATGAACAATGAGAACACATGGACACAGGGAAGGGAGTACTACACACTGAGGTCTATTGGGGGAAATAGGGGAGGGACAGCGGGGCGGGGAGTGGGGGAGGGATGGCATGGGGAGAAATGCCAAATATGGGTGAAGGGGCAGAAGGCAGCAAAACACACTGCCACGTGTGTACCTATGCAACTATCTTGCATGTTCTGCACATGTACCCCAAAACCTAAAACGCAATAAAAATAAAAAAAGAAAAGAAAAAAATATATCAGAAAATAGCTAATGACCATCAAGCACCAAATACAAAACTTCATTAGGAGCTACATAATCTCAAATCTAACAATGGAAGTTTCTTTGGAAAAATATTATGATAATGATGTAGGCATAAGATGTAAGCCAGGCTTTTTCTCAGGGACACAACTACAACTCTAAACCTATTTTTGGTGCTGTGGAAAAATAATGTGAGGGTATGTCTTGGCTTCACACTTTCCCTCATACCTATCCTTCCTCAAAGTATTGATTTCCTTTTGCTGCGATGTGAGGAAGACATTTTGAACTAAATGATCATGAGATTTCACATCCACTAAAGTCAAACTGGTAGCCAAAATAAAGGAAACCAGAGCAGGTCACCATTTGAAAATGCTGGTCCCAATCTCCTTGCAGATTTTCAACATTTTCCATCATAGGCAGTTAGGTAGACTATGCTTCTGCAGAGCCATAGTAAATACAGGACTGGATGTGAAGGTGTTTTGAATGCCATGATAGACTTTCATTCTTAGCCACAGTCATCTACGGTTCTCCTAATCCTGTCCATTCCTGGCTGCCAGTGCTGGCTTATGATCTTTCTTCTGTTGATTAACTGCAGTGTATACTCAAGATTTACTATGACTGTTTTTATATTTACTCTCTTCAGTATCTCATTAACTACTGTGCATTGAATGCTGCCTTTATACCTAATTTTCCAAGTCTTTCTATTCATATCTGATATTTCTACTCTGTCTTGTCTATAAGACACTTGCACTTGGATGTTGTGGCAGATGGAGGTGCCTACCCACTACTACCTGCTCCAAGATATGCTGGAATACATGTCCCAAATGTCCCTATGACTTCCTACATTCCTTTCACAGCAGGCCGGGAGTGCTGAGAAGCCAACACCCAGCTGCAACCCTCAGCAATAAAGGCAGAAAAATTAGTGGATAAATCCACCAACTTCCTCGCCCTCTCTTGGTTGATTCTGGACCTGCTGTACAGTCTCTCAAGATTCCTCAGCAGAATGAAGCTCTACTTGTCCACAGCAGTAACCTGCTCATTAAGTCATCCTTTTTTGGTTTTGTTGCTTTTTCAATGTCATTTTTCCACTCTCTCACAATGCTTTCTAGGATAGTCTCTTGAATAAATTATTTATGCTCAAATTCTTAAGAACTGCTTTGGGACACAGGAAAGAAGGTCCAGCTAAGACAGAGGTCCTATTAAAAATTAAAATATGTTAAAGATTACGATCTCTCAAAGCCAGCACTTCAACTTCTTTTATCATCTGCTGTCTCACCACTTTCTCTCAATGGCTGAGCACTACAAGGTATGAGGGTTTGAGAGACAGACTTCACTTTAGCTCCCATTTATGGTGACACTCACGTGAGTAATTTACCTCTTTTGATTCTGTATTTTTACACACACACACACACACACACACACACACACACACACGTAGGATAATTAACACTTTCCAGGGCTGTTGTAAGCATCAGATAAAAGCAGGCATGCAGTCTGGGTATGGTGGCTCATGCCTGTGATTCCAGCATATTGGGAGGCTGAGGCGGATGGCTTACTTGAGGTCAGGAGTTCAAGACCAGCCTGGCCTATGTGGTGAAACCTCATCTCTTCTAAAAATACAAAAATTAGCCAGGCATAGTGGCGGGCGCCTGTAATCCTAGCTACTCAGGAAGCTGAGGCAGAAAAATCGCTTGAACTGGGGAGGCAGAGGTTGCAGTGAGCCAAGATCGCAGCATTGCACTCCAGCCCGGGTGACAGAGCAAGACTGTCTCAAAAAAAAAAAAAAAAAAAGCACACAAAGCATTTCATTCCATTATAATATGGCCATTTCAAATTTGGTAAACAGGTTATAACTTTTTTCTGTGGGTTTTATTCCTTTAATAATTACCTAGAACCAATATGGAATACAAGAGTGAAAATCACAAATAATAAGAATATAGGCATTTTCAGATATCAGCATAAATTAATCAACAGTCAAACTTTCTCATAAGCTTGGTGTGAAAAGAACTTGTTTACTGAAGTATGTGGAATTTTTGTTTCATTAGACAGGCATATACAGCGATCATGAAAGCCATAAATAATATTCTCAGGATCTGGTATGAGGCTTTATAGCACACAGTAGATAATTCATAATATTGACTACAAGCTATTATAAAAATGGCTTATTTGTGAAGCAATCTAAGGGAGAAACAGCATTCAGTACATCAAAGGGAAAGAGATGGAAGATGAGTTCAGTAAATAATTATGTTATTTATAGGCATTAAAGTATTAAAACATTAATAACTGCATTTTATTCTCTATAGCATCCTACAGATTATAATGAGTATTGATATTGAATTTGCTGTTTGTTGAGTTTTTTGTACTGACTCTTCATTTCTGAAAACTCACTTCTTCTTTTGTATTTCCATCTTTACACCACATTCCTCCCCTTCCTAAAATTTGCTCATTTTCTTCAATATGATTTAGGGCTCAATAAGATTTTCTGTGGACTAAACTCATGCTTAATTATAAATCATGTCTTTGGCAGTTGTTTCTATTTTAAAAATTCAATATCTGTCTGTAACAAATCAAAATAGGTTGTAGGATCACAGTCTAAATAATCAGAGTCTGCAGGGATTCACAACAACATTATTAGTACATGATTAATCAGTACATAATGCAAAACAGCTCATACTCGACTTTTATTAAGTCATGCTGTCTTACATTAAAGTCCTGTGGCACTGTTTCAGATCAGTTAAGAGTTTTGCTTTATATGACAGTACATTGTTAAACCTGCCATCTGGCCCAACAGCTGATGTGGCTCACACAACTGTGACGAGGCCCCAAGGGTTTACTCCTGGGAAATATTTGTTCTACTGTGTGGTGTCATGATTACCAGTTCATAGCTTTTTCATATTTTTTGAAAGAATTGCAGAAAGACCTCCACAGTGGGAAAAATCTACATTGAAAAAATTTGCTAGAAAAGAATTATCTTACCTGAGGACCAGGCTGATCCGAAATTTAAAAAAAAAGAAAGAAAAAAGAAAAACAATGACAAAATTGTATCCTAAGTGGATATTTTCACTACCAAAACTGAAACTATTCTCAAAATATACCCAAATACTTCTGAAGATAATATCCTAACTACTGACAAATTTCATGTGTGGCTTTAAAAAATTATATCACAATAGTTATATATAGTTTTATAATAGTTTTACTTTATGTTAATTATCTAAAATCCTGATATTATAGTCTATTTAACTCCAAAATGACTCCAGGGTTTTAGCACTCTCTAAAATTTAATTGGAAAAGAGAAGGCAAAAGAATACCACACCTAGTATTATCATGATGAAGGGGCTACTTGAAAGGAAGACTCTTCCAGCACAGGCTATGAGCCCAAATTATAAGCTGTTCAAAGCACACACTGTGAGTTATGTTTTCAAACACGACAAACTTAAGTTTTGGTTTTTTTAAAAGGCAAATATTTTAGTACTGAAACTCACCAAAGTCTTTTAATTTCTTATTATTTCAACAACATTTTAAGTTAATTTAAAAAATAAACCTTTATCTTTTACTTTGCATAACTGAGCCTAGGGACATTTTGAAAGGATGTGAGAGGTCTCTGGATCATTAAAGTGCATCTTAACTCTTCACACAGTCGATAGATTATGTGACCTCTGGCCAATGTAATTTATTTTGAATTTTATTTTCGTGTTGTTTAAGCTGATCAAAAATTCCAAGGCAATATAACTACAAATGCTTCTAGCTAAAGATAAATGACCTGTGAATAAAAGTACTGATTATACATCACCTTCTTAAAATCTCCAATTGGATTTTGTATCAGATAAGATTAAAGAAATGCTTACACTGAGTTTAAAAATCTTAAAAAGTAAATAGTGTACAATCTCCTTATCTCTGCTGTATAGTACCGAATATCACATAGGAAAGTGTGGAGCGAACAAAACTTCCAGAGAAGGCCCAGGAATTGTCTCTCGGAGCTGCTCTCCAGGCTTGAAATTTCCTTAGGTACTTGTTCTCTAAGTCCCTGGGGACAGAACAGATGATTTCCAAGAACTTTGCCTGAAAATGTAGTTGGCAGGTCAAACTAGGAAGGAGAGCCAAACCAAGTCACTGCAGCTGTTGCCTACCCCACTCCTGTACTCTCCAGTGGTGGAGAGAAAGAGAAGGAGAATAACATTTATTAATTCCTTACCAAATGCCAGGTACTTTTGGATATGCTAT
>JAPYYA010000130.1:0-21114 GCA_028533165.1 Leontopithecus rosalia | reverse complement strand
AATCTGATCAGTCCTTTTTGAGGTGATTCTTTGGGTATACAGGGGTCAGGGAGCTGCTTGAGGAGACGATCTGTGCTTTATAGGAGCTCAAGTGCTGTTCTGTGAGCTCCATTTTTCATTCAGCGTTGCTAGGCAAGTACATTTAAGTCTGTTGTGGCAGAACTCATGAAACCAGTTTTTTTCCTCAGATGCTCTGTCTCGGGGAGTTAGGGCTTTATTTGTGAGTATCCATTGCGCTGTCCTGCCCAGCTAGGAGGCAGTCTAGTCACTATTTGGCTGCCGAGGCTCCGCCCTGCTGGCATGAGGTCCGCCCTTTTGCTGTGGTCTTTGTCCTGCTGTTTTGGGCTCTGCCCTACTGAGGTAGGCTCTGCCCTGCTGATATGGCTCTGACCTGTTGTAGTCTCTCTGTTATTGCAGGTTGCCTCAGCAACAGCTGACTGCGTCAGCAGTGGGCAGGTACCTCAGTAGGGGCAGAAACTCTCAGGAATGGCAGACGCCCCTCCCCCACCGAGAAGCACAGTGGTGGGTTCAGCTCTTCCCGCAGTGGAACTCTCAACCCTGGGCACTCCGAATTGCCGTATTGCTTGTCCCTGTGGGGGTGGGACCCATCGAGCCTGATCACTTGGCTCCCTGCCTCCAAGCCTTTTTGCTTTTTTTTTTTTAAGTTGTAGGGTTGACTCTCTCCCAGGTGCCTCAGCCGCCAGCCGAAAGGACCCCGGGATCTGTGTGATTTCCCATGCAGCCACCCGCTGCGCTTGTTCACAATTGACCTCCCAGAAATCTCCTGGTCTGGTTCACCGTCCAAAACCTGTTCAATCAGATGAACATGGCAATCTGCCCTCCCAAGTCTCAAACTGCCGGTTTAACAGGGCACCCAGACCCATGTGTTTTGTGCGCTGTGCCGCTGCACTGTGGCGCTGGCTGCCTGGCCGTGCCAGCGGAGAGCGCTGCGCTTGTGTCCTGCATGCCTCTTACACCTGGGCTTTTCCCCGCTCTGTGGGCTATAAAGATCCGTCTGAAAATGTGGTATGAACTCACCCTCTGCGTCTTGATTGAGAGCTGCAATCGTGAGTTGCTTCTAGAGCGCCATCTTCCTCCTTCCCCTCTGGCTAGCCTTTCTATTCTCTTAAAGGTATCTCTTTGCTAACAGAAACATTTTTAATTTTTGTTTTTAATTATTACAGATACATAATAACCATACATATTTATGGGGTAGATGTGGTATTTTGAGGCAAACATACAATGCATAACTCAAATTAGGGTAGAGTACCCCATCACCTGAAGCATTTATTGTTTCTTCATGTTAGGAATATTCCAATTCTAGTCTATTAGTTATTTTGAAATATTAAATAAATAACTGTTAACTGTGTTGCCCTATCATGCTGCTGAACACTAAAGCTATTCATTCTTTTTAACTGTGGTTTTTTTTTTTTTTTTTTTTGAGATGGAGTTTTGCTCTTGTTACCCAGGCTGGAGTGCAATGGCGCGATCTTGGCTCACCACAACCTCCGCCTCCTGGGTTCAGGCAATTCTCCTGCCTCAGCCTCCTGAGTAGCTGGGATTACAGGCACGCGCCATCATGCTCACCTAATTTTTTGTATTTTTAGTAGAGACTGGGTTTCACCATGTTGACCAGGATAGTCTCTATCTCTTGACCTCATGATTCTCCCGCCTCGGCCTCGCAAAGTGCTGGGATTACAGGCGTGAGCCACCGCGCCCAGCCTTTAACTGTATTTTTGTACCCATTCACCAATCCCTCCTGATTTCCCATTTCCTTTCCTGTCCTCTACTCTGTCTACATGGGTTCAGTTTTTTTCTTTAGAGCCCACATATGGGTGAGGACATGGAATGTTCGTCTTTTTGTGCCTGGCTTATTTTACTTACTGTGGTGTACTCCAGTTTTATCCATGTTGTTGCAAATGGCAGGATTTCATTTATTTTGATGGCAGAATAGTACTGCATTGTGTACAAGTACCACATTTTCTTTATCCATTCATCTATTGATGGACACTTAGGTTGATACTGTATTTTGGCTATTGTGAATAGTGCTGCAGTAAGCATGGGAGTGCAGGAATCTCTTCAATGTACTGATTTTTTATTTTGGGATATATACATAGCAGTGGGATTGCTGGATCACATTGTAGTTCTATTTTTAGTGTTTTTCTTTTTTGAGGAACCTCCACATAGCGATTGTACTAATTTACATTCCCAACAACAGTGTACAAGGGTTCCCCTTTTTCCACATCCTTGTCATCATCTGACATTGCCTGTCATTTTGATAAAAGCCATTTAAGCTGGAGTTTGATGATACATCATTGTAGATTTGACTTGCATTTCTCTGATTAAAGAAATTCTTAATTTTAATGATGTTGAACATTTCTGACTTTTCCTTTGTAACAGGGTTTTTTGTATCCCTGTGTGAAGATAAGCTACATTATTTTCTGTTATCGTTTGCCTTTCACATTTAAATCAACAATCTGGAATTTTTGTGTGTATGGTGTGAGATGGGATCTGTTTGTTTTCCTAGATGACATGATGACGTTTACTACAATGATGATGTTGATGATGTTGTTTAGTTCCATTTATTGAAGAGGTGGTCTCCCACTCTGTAGTGCTTCCTTTGTCACAAATCAGGCGATTGTGTATACAAGGATTTGCCTGCCTCTTCTCTTCCTGGTTTCCTGAGACCCTTTCAGAGTGGGATGTTGGCCAGGTCAAAACTATTTTCATAGTAACACTTTGTGACTTTTTGCCTCAGACTCATTCTCTCACAAGTGTACGATAGGGTTTTCCAGAGGCCACATGAAATGCAGTGTTGCAACAGATTGAGTGCAGAAGCAGATAAGAGAACCAAGCTGTTTCCAAAACAACGGAGATTTACAAAAATGTCAAACAGTGCCACTCTTCTCACTTTTTTTTGTTTGTTTTGGAAAACAGTTTATTTTATTAAAGTGTTACTTATGTTAGCATATAACAGATTTCTTATTATTTTTAAATGAATTAATTGATATTAAAAACTTTCCTGTTTTGGCTGGGCATGGTGACTCATGCCTGTAATCCCAGCACTTTGGGAGGTTGAGGTGGGCAGATCACCTGAGGTCGGGAGTTCAAGATCAGCCTGGGCAACATGGTGAAATCCTGTCTCTACTAAAAATACAAAATTAGTGGGATGTGGTGGCACATGCCTGTAATCCCAGCTACTCAGGAGGGTGAGGCAGGAGAATTGCTGGAACCTGGGAAGCAGAGGTTGCAGTGAGCCAAGATCATGCCACTGCACTTTAGCCTGGGTGACAAAGGGAGACTCCTTCTCAATAAATAAATTAATTAATTTCTGTTTTAATTTCTAATGTGATAAATACAATAGCTATAACCCATGTTAACTAAAACATTTTAGAATCCCAATAGTTTGCAGGAATGTCAAAGGAAAAAGTTTTATACTCACTCATCTAGTTTTATGTCTTGATATCCAGTGGATAATAAATCTTTGTTATGTGTGGCCCTGGGCCCTGTGTATTTTTCCACATACATTTTAGAATCAGCTGTGTTGTTCCACAAGAATACCTCTTAGAATTTTGATTGGAATTGTGTTGAATTGGCTTGAAATAATTGAAATTTTTTTGTTTTGTTTTTAGTTACACCTGCTGTAATGGGAATTTGAAATCTATATACCATTGAATCTTCTGATTCATAAACATTATTTCTCCATGTGTTTTAGTCTTTTTTTTCCAATATTCTTATATAATTTTCTGTATAAAGGATTTGCACATTTTCCAAACAGAATTTTTGAAGGAAAAAATTCTACTTAGAAATAAACTGGCCAGGCACAGTGGCTCATGACTGTAATCCCAGCACTTTGGGAGAGAGGCCAAGGTGGGAGGATCACTTGAACCCAGGAGTTTGAGACCAGTTTAGGAAATACATTGAGATCCTATCTCTACAAAGAAAAAAGTAAGATAAATTTAATAATTAACAAGAATTAACAGGAAAATCAAAGATACTTCTGAAAAATATTACAGAGCTTTACTGAAGCTCGTAAAAGATAGAATAAATGCTAAAACATATTTTGTTCTTGAATAGGATAGCTCTCACATTGGTAAGATGTAAGTATCCCCTCTAAATTGCCGTATTTTATATTGTTAGAAAGCAACTTTTTTTTGTAACCTTTCATGATTTCTAAAGTTAAGGTATGCCTTAAAACTGATGACATCGGCCGGGCACGGTGGCTCACGCCTGTAATCCCAGCACTTTGGGAGGCCGAGGTGGGTGGATCACGAGGTCAAGAGATCGAGACCATCCTGGTCAACATGGTGAAACCCCGTCTCTACTAAAAATACAAAAAATAAGCTGGGTATGGTGGCGTGTACCTGTAATCCCAGCTACTCAGGAGGCTGAGGCAGGAAAATTGCCTGAACCCAGAAGGTGGAGGTTGCGGTGAGCCGAGATCGCGCCATTGCACTCCAGCCTGGGTAACAAGAGCGAAACTCTGTCTCAAAAAAAAAAAAAACTAACAACTGATGACATCTTCCAGGTACTTTTTGCCATGTGGTAATTATGAAGTTAGGTTAGGAGCATCTTAATCCATTTATTTTACATAACTTTCCTTTCAGTGTAAGCGCAAGTCAAATGTGATATGACAACAGAAACGTTTAAGTCTAAAGAACCTCTTTCATATGGCTTAAAATAACTGCATCTTACATTGAAAACGTCTTAAATTTGGTGAAATAGGCTAGGCACAATGGCTCTCGCCTATGACCCAGCACTTTGGGAGGCTGAGGTGGGAGAATTACTTGAGGCCAGGAGTTGGAGAGGAGCCTGGGCAATATAGTGAGATGCCATCTCGGAGTGGGGGGAAATACACACACACACACACACACACACACACACACACACACACACACACACAATTTTTGAATTTAAAGTAATCTCAGTATCTCAATAGGCTTTTCAAAACTTGATTCTTAAGTTTATACAAAAGAACAAAAATAAAATTTTTCATTAAAATTATGAAACTCTTTCATGAAGGGGGTATTAGTGCTGTCTAATATTCAAGTGTATGTTGAAGCCAAACCAATTTGAGCATTAGTTCACTGGCACAGAGTTGAGAGCATTGAAGTAGCCTCATTTATAGGAATGTTTTGTGTGGTCAACAGTGGTATACGATGAAAATAGTGAATTTTTTAGTAAATAGTATTGGATGAACTGAGTAGCCATTTGGGAAAAAAGAGAACTAGCTTGCTATGTCACTTTTTTTTTTTTTTGAGGTGGAGTTTCACTTTTGTTACCCAGGCTGGAGTGCAGTGGCGCGATCTCCGCTCACTGCAACCTCCGCCTCCTGGGTTCAGGCAGTTCTCCTGCCTCAGCCTTGAGTAGCTGGGATTACAGGCACACACCATCATGCCCAGCTAATTTTTTGTATTTTTAGTAGAGATGGGGTTTCACCATGTTGACCAAGATGGTCTCGATCTCTTGACCTCGTGATCCACCTGCCTTGGCCTCCCAAAGTGCTGGGATTACAGGTTTGAGCCACCGTGCCCGGCCTTTTTTTTTTTTTTTAATAGAGACGGGGGTTTCACCATGTCAGCCAGGCTGGTTTTGAACTCCTTACCTCCAGTGATCCACTGCCTTGGCCTCCCAAAGTGCTAGGATTATAGGCGTGAGCCGCCAAGATCACACCACTGCACTGCACTCCACTCCAGCTTGAGTAACAGTGCAAGACTTCTCATCTAAAACAAAACAAAACAAACAAACAAACAAACAAAAAAACCTTGACATGGCAAAAACTCTAGTATAAACAAAAACTAGTGGCCATACAGCATGTTCAAAGGGCTAATTTCCTTTTCAAAGTGGGATCACTTGCTAATAGAAAAGGCCAACAGCTCAGTAGACACATTAGAGACAGTTCAAAGGAAAGACAAGTGGCTTTCATACATAAATGTATGAAATGTTCCTCAGTTTCAGTCGTTATAAGAGAAAAGCAAATTGAAGCTATCCTGAAAGCATTTTAAAAATATCCACAATTAGCCAAGATTAAGAACTTTGATTAGCTGTTAGCTAAGGTGTAGGAAAATAGCTACTTCCACATATTAATGGTAAGATTCTAAACTCTAATGGAGAGTAACTGAATAATATTTATTCAAATTTAAGAATATACATACCTTGTGTAGTATAGATAAATTTAGATAAGTTGTGATGTATTTACCTAAGGGACACTATAGAGCAATAAGAATGAATGAATTCCAATTCACACAACATCAAAGACTCACAAACATAATGTTAGGTGAAAGAGCCGAACACAGAAATACGTGTTCAGAAACAGGCAAAATTGTTGTGTTAGAAGTCAGGGTAGTGTTACTTTTGGGGAGTTCACTGGATGGAGACATGAGGGGCTTTTGGAGGTTTAAAATCTTCATTTCTTTTTTTTTGTCTGTGTTAGGTGGGATTATATTGGGAAAATTCATTGAGCTAGAACTTGCGAATTATGTACTGTTCTGAATGTATGCTATACTTCTGTACACATTTTTATGTAAATAAAAATAGCGTGCATATGTGCAGTCACACATGAAGAATGCACATAACTTGTTTTAGCAGTTTTATCCTAGACATAACATATACTTACACACACTCTTGCATATGTGGGGCTTAAAAACAGCACAAAGGTATTTATTACTGTGTTTGTAAGCACAAAAGTTCATGCAAAACCTAATTACTCATAAGTAGGGAACTGGTAAAATAATTGATATAGTCATATAGTGAATTAGTTGCAGCTCTTAAAAGGAGTAAGGCAGCTTGATATGAAGTAATTTAGTAAAGTCTCTAAGGTATAGTAAATGAAAAGACCAAAGTGCATGAACAGTACATGTAGTATACTACTATTTGTGTATAGGTGTGTTTTATCTCAAAAGGCATATATTTGCAAGCACGTATGGATAGATTATAGATAGAATATATTTGGAAAGATGAGACTATATCCTAACACTGGCAGTCTCTGAGGAGTGGAAGTGAGTGGCCAGAAGGCACAATAGGGTGATACTTTCTATACTAATTTGTGACTTGATTCATTTTTATTTTTAATTGTGATAAAATGAATATACCAAAACTTACTACCTTAAACATTTTTAAGGGTACAGTTCAGTAGTGTTAACTATATTCATATTGTACAACCAGTCTCCAAAACTTTTTCATAGCCATTTAACAAGTACTTAATACTTCCTCCTACCCTCAGCAGTCACCATTCTACTTTCTGAGTCTATAAATTGGACTACTCTAGGAAGCTCATGCAAGTGGAATCATATAGTATTTGTCATTTTGTAACTGGTTTGTTTCGCTTAGCACAATGTTCTCAAGGTCCATACTATTTTGTGACTTTTGAATTCTGTACATTGTTCATTTATTACCCATTTTCAAAAGAGCATTAAAGTAAAAAGACATGACATTATTCAGAGCTGGTTAATTACATGGTAAAAAGTTGATGGCTGGTATGTCTTTTTCATTTCAACCAATATTAAATGCCAGTTTGGGCAGCAAGACAACTTTATGCCAAAGCACCATTTGAAGCTTGGTTTATGACATGTTTCTCCTTTTGTCATCTATGGGTAACCCCAAAATGCAGGCTCAAGTCCCCAGCCTCTTGACTCTGCTCAACAGTTTCTTCCCTTGGCTTACTGTACATCTTTGGCCTGCTCTTCCAAATCTACCTCTTTTCCCCCGGAACGAGCTGCTTCTATGCCAAGGTTATGGCTTCCTTCTTGCAGATTTTCCTTACATCTCTGATCTGGAAAAGGGGGGGGTTCATTCTGCTAGCTTTTTAGTGCTCCTTTGAGATCATTATTCTGGAACCCTCTGCAATAATATTGTTTTTCATGGATTGAAATTCATTGTTTTCAGTAGGATTTTTGACTAGATGTGGGAACAGAAGAACAAGTTGAAATGACTCTGAAGCTTATAGGAGGACTGGGTATCATTAACTGGCACAGAGGGAGACAGGCTCTAGGTGGAAGATATGTGACTTGCTTTTGAAAATAGTGGTGGGAGATTCTGGCCTACAAAAACAGCTGGAGTTATGAGCTAGAAATGGGGACTTAAAAAAATAGGTGTGCGTTTGTGTGTGTGTAAACATGCATGTGTGTATTGAAAATACAGAAAAATAAGGTAATATTACCCATAAAACAGATCATCATTCTTAACACTTTGAGTGAATTAACTTCTGTTTTTTCCACTGGCTGTATGTGCATAAAAGTATTTTTATAGCCAGCGTGGTGGCTCATGCCTATAATCCTAGCACTTCAGTAGGCTGAGGCCAGTGCATCACTTAAAGCCAGGAGTTTGAGACCAACTTGGCCAAAGGTGAAACCCCACCTCTACTAAAAATACAAAAATTAGAGCCGGGCATGTTGGCACGTGCCTGTAGTCCCGGCTACTCGGGAGGCTGAGGTATGAGAATTGCTTGAACCCTGGAGGCAGAAGTTGCAGTGAGCCAAGATTGCACCACTGAACTGCCTGGGAGACAGAGCAAGACTCTGCTCAAAAAAAAAAAAAAAATATATATATATATATACACATACACATTTTAAAATGTAGAAATTATATTTTGTATTCACCTTTCTTCCCCTCTGTGAATGAAGAAGTCCAAGGCCAGTCACATAGTTAGTTCTGTTAAGAGCCCCAAAAGAGGTCATGAATGAATTTGTGGGACTTGTTGAAATTTCACAGTGTGATGTCTTACACAGTTGTAGAAGAAAGTGTGGCAAGAATAGGATTTTGGAAATTTGCCTAAACTTTCCTAAAACTTTCAGGATTCAAGAATCAGAAATCATAATCAAAGAGGTAGCAGAATTAACAGTTCAGTGTCAAACTAAGAAGAGCAGAGCAAATTGCAAGAAAAAAGGAAAAAAATATTGTTTGGTGTTTTAAAGAGGTAGAGATCAATGAAGACTAAGACTTGAGATACGAAATTGAGGGCATAATGGCACACACATGCTTATAATCCCAGCACTTTGGGAGGCCTAGGTGGAAGGATGCTTGGAGTCCAGGAGTTTGAGGTTGCAGTGAGTTATGAGCCACTGCACTCCAGCTTGGGTGAGAGTGAGACCTAGTCTTAAAACAGCAACAACATAAGAAATTGAGAAACTGTTACTTGAGTATATATTTGAATATATATTCTGTCCAGCAGTGATGGAATAGCAAGGAATGGATTTACCTTGCTATTTTAAGCAACTAGAAAACTGGGCAATATATGAAATAGCAATTTGTAATGCACTGGGTAAGAGGCAGCACAAGACTGTGGTCACTGAAAGGTGGGAAACAAACCTGATGAGTTCTGTGGTTGTTCCAATTTATTATCTGGAGGTAGTTTTCAGGGTACAGAGCAGGGATGGGGAACCCAAATTAAAGCCTGGTGTCTTACTGAATTGAAAAGACAAGATGGGGATTGGCAGGGAGCAAAGAGTGTCATAATTTTGAGGGCAGAGTACCAGAGATGTGGGAGTTGTACACAGAACTCCAGAGGCAGGTGGAGGATTCTCCTGAAATCAGGTTGAGTCCTGACCTACACATGCATGAAAGGAGAGCACTTGAGGCCAGAGAAAACTTCACTGGAAAGGAGCAGGCTAAATGATTCCTGGAACTCACACAGAGCTGGGAATAGTCTGTGTTGCCATTAGCCAGTCTATACAAGGGCATCAAAAGGGCATGGCCTTTTGTAATGAGGCTAAATTACGCCTAAGTTAAAGGGTACTCTGGACCTACTCTCAATGAAAAACCAAGTCTTGGAAGATCCAACCGATTTAAAGAATCTTACCTGTGTGCGAGAACAAAGTCCAGTGCTATTTAAGGAAACACACAAAATCTAAAACACAAACTTACAATGTTAGGCAGTCAATAAAATGACCAGGCATGCAAACAAACAGGACAATATGGCATAATCAGGAGAAAAATCAACTAGATCCAGAAATGAGAGATGATGGAATTAACAAAGACATGAAAACAACAATTACAAATATGTTCTTGGTTCAAAAAAGTAGAGGAAATGGTTAAATTAATGGGAAGAGAACTAGAAGGTATATTTTTAAAAAACACAAACAGAACACCTAGAGTTAGAAATAAATTTTAAAGTACAATGATGGCATTAACAGTAGTTGAGGTATTGCATATCGGTGAACTTCAAGACAGCAATATAAACTGTCCAAAATGAGAACAGAAAGCAAAATGGAAAAATTGATACAGCATCAATGACTATAACAAGGCTAATTGTTAGACATATAAACAGTCTGACATATATGAAATTGGAGCCCCAGAAAAGAGGGAAAGGGGAGAACAGAAAAAGATTGTAAAAAAATAATGACCAGAAAATTTCCAAATTTGATGAAAACTATAAGCCCACGTATTTAAGTATCCCAAGGAGAATAACTATAAATGTAACCACACCAAGGCACATCATCATCACATTGTTGGTAACCAACAATAAAGAGAAAATCTTGGAAGCAGGCAGAGAAAAAATACATATCATGTACAGAGCAGCAAAGATAAGAATGACAGCAGACATCTCATCAGAAACTTAGCAAATCAAAATACAATAGAGACCTCTTTATTTTTTATTTTATTTTATTTTTTTATTTTTTGTTGGAGACAGAGTCATTCTTGCCCAGTCTGGAGAGCAGTGGTATGTTCTTGGCTCACTGCAACCTCTGCCTCCTAGGTTCAAGCAATTCTTCTGCCTCAGCCTCCTGAGTAGGTGGGATTACAGGTGCACACCACCACACCTGGCAAATATTTTTGTATTTTTAGTAGAGATGGGTTTTCAGTATGTTGGCCAGGCTGGTCTCAAACTGCTGACCTCGTGATCTGCCTGCCTGGGTCTCCCAAAGTGCTGGGATTACAGGTGTGGGCCACTGCGCCTTTCCTGGAGAGACATCTTTAAAGTACTTTTTTTAAAAGCCTACTGGGGCTGGGTGCAGTGGCCAACACCTGCAATCTCAGCAGTTTGGGAGGCTGAGGCAGAAGAATTGCTTGAGTCCAGGAGTTCAACACCAGCCTGGGTGACATGGCAAAACCCCATCTCTACAAAGAATACAAAAAATCAGCCAGGCATGGTGACTTGCCTGTGGCCCCAGCTCCTTGGGAGACTGAGGTGAGAGGATTGCTTTAGCCTGGGAAGCAGAGGCTGCAGTAAGCTATAATTGAGCCACATTGCACTTTAGCCTGGAAGACAGAGTGAGACCCTGTCTCAAAAAATACAGAGGCCTACTGGATCTTGTTGCTGATAGACCTCCACAAGAAACTTTGAAGTTGTTCAGGCAGAAGGCAAATGACAAAGGATTGAGAAGTGCTAGAAATGGTGACTATGGGAGTAAAAATAAGACTTTTTTTTCTTTTTTAATCTCTTTAAAAGATTGTTGTATTGAAGGTGATTGCTAACAGGTACAGATTTTCCCTTTTTGTGTGGTGGAAATGTTCAGCAATTAGTGGTGATGGTTGTGCACCATTGTGAATTAGAGAAATAATAGCTTTAAAAAGATAGTTGTTTAAAGCAAAAATAATGCATTTTAAGTTTTATAACGTGGAAGTGAAAGGTATGACAATAGCACAAGGAATGAAAGGGGATGGGAAGGATATAAGGAACATTACTAAGGCTTTATTTATTTATTTATTTATTTATTTATTTGACAGAATATTGCTTTGTTACCCAGGTTCTATGTATTTATTTTTTTGACAGAGTATCGCTTTGTTGCCCAGACTGGAGTGTGGTGGCACAATCCCTGTGCACTGTAACCTCTGTCTCCTGGGTTCAACAATTCTGCCTCAGCCTCCCAAGTAGCTAGGATTTCAGGTACGCACCACCACACCCAGCTAATTTTTGTATTTTTCGTGGAGGTGAAGTTTCACCATGTTAGCCAGGCTGGTCTTGAACTCCTAACCTCAGGTGATCAACCTGACCTTAAGTGATCTGCCTTCCTCAGCCTCCCAAAGTGCTGGGATTGCAGGCATGAGCTATCATGCCTGGCAAAAAACCCTAGTAAGATTCTTAAGCTGTATATGAAGTGGAGTCATCAAATTTACATCTAGAAAATAAAAACAATTTATGGTCCCACTTCAAATGTATGGGAGTGCCAATTTAACTGTATACTTTTTCATGTGTGGTATTCGTTTAAAAACATTGCCACCCAGATGTTTTTAAAAATTTGATTACCCTAGACACCCAGTCCTCACCGTGCTTGAGGGATACTTTATCTCTGAGATCTCTGAAATTCTGTCAGAATCTCTTTACCTTAAATTTGGCTAAAACATAAAAAGTATACATTTATTTCCTTTCCTACTCTTCCTATCCCCTTTCTTCATAAGCATAGTTTTCTTCAGTAGTTTCTTTGGTTACTACTTCAGCTTAAGTTCTAGAATGTGGACATTTTGAAGACACATTTCATGTCTCTCATTCTCTATTGTGTCACGGCTGAAGTATGCTAGATGCTCGATGCTCAATAAATTTGTCAAAAAAAAATACTGTTTTCTTTCTATACACGGTATTGTTAAGGTTGATCTGCATATTTCTAACACTTTTTTCTTTCATCTTGTTAATCTGTTTTGTCTTTTTGATTCGAGTTGTAGGATAATTCATTTACTGATTTTTTTGTGTTACTAATTTTTGTTTGGTTATATTGCATCTGCTATTTATTGCTTCTATTGCTGTTTTAAATTTGGCAAATCATGATTTTCATCTCTGAAAATCTTTTCATCTGAAATCTTTCCTCAGATTATTCTGATTTCATTTTTACAGATGCAAAATTTACTCAAAATCTTTTAAAATATTAAGCACCTTGCATTTCATATTTTTTTCAACTTATACCATATACTGTGAGACTGTCAAGTTTTTAAATCTCTTTTTCAGCTCTAGGGCATTTAAACTTTAATATTAGTGTGTTTAAAACCCCTTAGGACTGGGAAATAAAAGAAAATGAAGTACCCATTTCTTCCTTCAATCCAGCTACCTCAACACATAATTAAAATGTGGTATTGGTGCTGGACACAGTGGCTCACACCTCTCATCCCAGCACTTTGGGAGGTTCAGACAGGCAGATCCTATTAGCCCAGAAGTTTGAGACCAGCCTGGGCAACATCGTGAAACTCCATTTCTACAAAAAATTAGCCACACATGGTGGCTTGTGCCTGTGGCCCCAACACTTGTGAGGCTGAGGTGGGAGGATTGTTTGAGCTCAGGAGGATGAGGTTGCAGTGAGCTATAATTGTACTCCAGCCTGGGTGACAGAGCAAGACCCTGTCTCAAAAAAAAAATCATGAAATTTTTATTAGTATAAAGTTAGGTCTAAGAGTTTTATTTGCAAATATTACCACGTGGAAGTAATCTCTAGACCTTTTTGCCTTCGTGGCCCATTTTGTAAGATCCCCCAAAGGTGGAGAACTGGATCAGGAAAATAAGCAGAGCTTGAATACACACTGCCATTTTTTGAGAGGACAACAAATTCAGAACTTGAAAGATTTTGAGTTATTTCTTTCCTTAATTACACTTTGGAGTTTTGTCCTCAGGACTGAGGAATGAATGTGAGTTCTTCTTCCCTAGGAGTCCAGTCTAATGCTAGACATACATGGTAATAAGCACAGTCAGTGCAACAAATTGGTGGTGTGAAGGTTAAGTGAAGAGACCCATAATTCATGGTTGTGTTTTCCACTGAGGGGCCAGCATGGGTTTTATGCAGAATGGATGACATTTGAGATGTCATTTTGGGGTAATGGGAGACTAACCTGGGATGGGTAAAAAGAAGTTACAAAGCAATGCTTACACTCAGGTTGGAAACCTTGAATTCGTACTGGTGCTAATTATGGGTTTTTTCCTAGTAGTATTTACCGCCCGTATACAGGGGTGGAAAATGAAATGTGTATTTACTCAAAATAGGTGATTTGAAGGAAAATGGGACTGAGCAAAGTAGTGCTTTATAATCAGCCCCAGTTTTCGGGATAAGATTGCTAGAGACTCATTACTTTTTACATTATAATGTGAAATTAATCATTAAAACCTTAAGTAAAAATGAAAGTTTTTGGCCAGGTGCAGTGGCTCATAAGCACTTTGGGAAGCTGAGGTGGGTGGATCACTTGAGGTCAGGAATTCAAGATCAGCCTGGTTACCAAGAGGGTGAAACCCCGTCTCTACTAAAAATACAAAAATTAGCTGGGCAAGGCTGCTTGCACCTGTAGTCTCAGCTACTTGGGAGACTGAGGCAGGAAAATCAGTTGAGCCTGGGAGGCAAAAGCTGCAGTGAATGGAAATCGTGCTACTGCACTCCAGCCTGGATGACAGAATGAGAATTCGTCTCTAAAAAAAAAAAAATGAGGCTGGAGACTGTGGCTCACGCCTGTAATCCCAACACTTTGACACTTTGGGAAGCCGAGACAGGTGGATCACCTGAGGTTGAGAGTTCAAGACCAGCCTGACCGACATGGATAAACCCCATCTCTACTAAAAATACAAAAAATTTTGAAGAGAAGACATAGAGTTAATCAATGCACCCTGGTGAAGTTAAGGGACTAGGGTGTAAGAAGAATGTGATGTACAGGCAGAATGCAGTGGCAATGGAGCTACAAGTGATCTTAGGGAACACGGAGTCACAGAAGAGCAACGAGATGCCATTTCTTGCTCAACTCCAGTCCACTGGCAACAGTCAGCTGGAGGGCTGCTTGGACATAACTCAGTGGGAAAGAACACCATGAGTGACCATGGGTGTCTGCCATGTTCATGAGAAGGGAGGGAAGGGCCCAGTATTTGACATGCCTTGAGATCTAACCCCTTCATTTTCCATATGACAAAATCTAGAGCCAGGGAGGTGAGCTAACTAGCTTCGGGATCACACTGTGAGCTGGCAGTAGAATGTAGCAGGTGACCTGACTCTCAGAAGAACATTCCTCTAAGCTAGGGGCTGGTCAAAAATGGACTGAGGTTCACATATGGCTCATGAGCCTAACATGGATTTCATTTAATTTTTTGGAGTCTTGCTCTTTTGCCCAGGGTGGAGTGCAGTGGTATGACCTTGGCTCAACACGACCTCCACCTTCCAGGTTAAAATGATTCCCATGCCTTAGCCTCCCAAGAAGCTGGGATGACTGTCATGATCCACCGCACCCAGCTAATTTTTTTGTGGGGCACAGCATCTCACTCTTTTGCACAGTCGGGAGTGTAGTGGCATGATCCTGGCTCACTGCAACTTCTGCCTTTTGAGTTCAAGTGATCCTCCTGCCTCAGCCTCCTGAGTAGCTGTGACCACAGGTATGCACCCTATGCCCAGCTAATTTTTTTTGTTTGTTTTTAGTACAGACCAGGTTTCACCATGTTGGCCAGGCTGGTCTCAAACTCCTAGCCTGAAGCATCCCGCCTGCCTCAGCCTCTCAAAGTGCTGAGATTACAGGCATGAGCCACAGCGCCCAGCCATATTTCATATCTTTAATGGTGAAAAATCAAAATAATATTACATGACAGGTGCTAATTCTGTAAAATTTAAATTTTATTGTTTCTAAATACATTTTTACAGGAACACAGTCACCACCCATCAATTTCTATATTATCTAAGGCTGCTTTTCCACTACATGGGAAGAGACAGGTATTTGTGACAAAGACCAGATGTCCCGGAATGCTGAAAGTTTTCAGAAAAAGTTTCTTACTCCTGCTTTCTTCCAGTGTCTCTTCAGTGTCCGTATACACCACCTAGAGATCTAGTTACAATTCAAATTCTGTTTCAGTGGATCTGGGCTGAGGCCTAAAATTCTGCACTGTTAATAAGCACGAGGTGATGCCATGGCTGCTGGTCCATGGACCACACTTTGAATAGTGAGGATCAACTCCAGTGTGTCTCTACATGTCGACCTGAACCAGCAGCAGTACCTGAGGATGTGTTAGGAATGAAGATACTCAGGCGCACCTAGACCTTCTAAACTGAAAATCTGGGTGGGGCCCAGAAAGCTGTGTTTAATAGTAACAAGCTGTTGGCCAACACAGTGGCTCATGCCTGTAATCCCAGCACTTTGGGAGGCCAAGGCAAGTGGATCACCTGAGGTCAGGAGTTCGAGACCAGCCTGGCCAATATGGTGAAACACCATCTGTATTAAACTACTTTTTAAATTAGCTGAGTGTGGTGTTGCATGCCGGTAATCCCATCTACTCAAAGGCTAAGGTAGAAGAATCTCTTGAACCCAGGTGGTGGAGGATGCAGTGAGCCAAGATCATGCCACAGCACTCCAGCCTGGGTAACAAAGTGATAATCCATCTCAATCAATCATCAACCAACCAAATATATTAAGCTATCCAGGTGATTCTGATGCAGGCTTGAATTTGAACACCATCTCCTGCAGGTCCAGACTCAGAGATTTAAGGTAAGCCTAAGAAAATTCAGTGTCGGCATGAGCACGCTTTCACAAATGCTAAAAAGGCTAGAACTTCCTTAAATATTCCACTTGCAGCTCAGCTAACATGAAGGAGGTGGTAGTTTAACAGATAAGTTTCATATTTATAAAAATGTTTAATGCTGGTTCACAGAAAAATTTGTCAACCTGACCAAGAAGGAATAGTTGTAATGAGCACAACATTGCAAAAAGAATGACAGAGTTAATAATAAAAAGACAGAAAAGACAAGGGGCATCATCTGAAGTCATCCTTCACCATTAACTCTTTTTAACTGTGCTTAAAAGAGAATTTCCACAATTCATACGTATATGGTCTACTGATATGTGGACAGCTTTGCAAAATGGTAAGTTGCACTTTTTTTTTTTTTTGAGGTGGAGTTTTGCTCTTGTTGCCCAGGCTGGAGTGCAATGCAATGATCTCAGCTCACTGCAACCTCTGCCTTCTAAATTCTAATGATTCTCCTGCCTCAGCCTCCTGAGTAGCTGTGATTACAGACATGAGCCACCACACCTGGCTAATTTTGTGTTTTTAGAAGAAACAAGGTTTCATCATTTTGGTCAGGCTCATCTCGAACTCCTGACCTCAGGTGATCCACCCCCGCCTCTGCCTCCCAAAGTGCTGAGATTACGGGTGTGAGCCACTGTGCCCAGCCTGCACTGTTGTCTTTAAACTTTTCAAAGCCAGCTAAGCAGGGATATATCTGTTACCGTACGCCAGGACAGGCACCAGAACACTCAGTGTAGCATGGATCATGATAGTTAAAAAACAGGGAACAACCTGTTTTTGCAATGAATGGGAGAAAAGGTAATACCAGGAGGGCACATCCACATTCCAGACAAGCATGTATCATGAACACAAATGAAGCAAGCCAGGCATGGCAGTGGTGCACCTGCAGTCCCAGCTACTTGGGAAGCTAAAGCAGGAGGATTGCTTGAGCCCAGGAGTTCAAGGCTGTAGTGAGCTATGATCGCACTACTGTACTTCAGCCTGGGGGACAGAGCGTGACCCCATTTGAAAACCAAAACTGAAAAAAAAATGAGAATGAACCCAGATGATATACTATTAACTACACAAAGAGAACTCTATGTACACTATGATCCCGTTTAAATCTGTCAAAATATGTATTAAAAACCTATATGCTTATACATTTTCTTCTAAAAGCATGCACAAAACTCAGTTTGGAGGAGAGGAACTGATGGAAGAGAAGACAATATACTTTTTATTTTAAATCTTTATGATTTGATTTTTTTTTCCTTATAGTGCATGACAAGTATTTGTTCAGCACCTGCTGTGCATTTTTTTATGTACTAAGGATACAGCAGCCCACCTGGAACTGGCATTCTAGTGGGGAAAGAAAACAAAATAAGTGTACTTAAAAAAATTCTTCTTTTTTTTTTTTGAGACAGGGTCTCACTCTGTTGCCCAGGCCAGAGTGCAGTGGCTCAATTTTGGCTAACTGTGATCTGTCTTCCAGGTTCAAAGGAGTCTCATGTCTCAGCCTCCTAAGTAGCTGGGATTATAGGCATGAATCACCATGCCCAGCTAATTTTTTTTTTTAAACAAGTCAGGGTTTTTCCAGGTTGGCCAGACTGGTCTGGAGCCCCTGGCCTCAAGTGATCCACCTACCTCGGACTTCCAAAGTGCTGGGATTACCAGTGTGAGCCATCATACCCAGCCCAAAATAAGTAAATGTTAGAGTATGTTTAGACCATGCCATATCTGTGGTCTAACCACACTTGATATGTGGTCCACAGGACACTTACAGTCCACAGTTCGTGACCAGTTGGTGATAACATGAGGAGGCAGCACCATAATGGAGGTCAACTATGGCACCATGTGTGCCATTCAGCTCAGCTCATTTTTTTTTTCTTACAAGGCTTAATGCAAGAAGCAGAAGGCACTGGTTTTCATCCTGGCACAAATGCCTTAGCCTGCCATGTTGGCCAGGCTGGTCTTGAACCCTTGGCCTCAAGTGATCTGCCCACTTTGGCTTCGAAAGTGCTGGGATTACAGGTGTGAGCCACCATGCCAGCCTGCCACCTGCTCATTTATAAAGCACTCTGTGATTCACTTGCAGCTAAGATTGAGAATCCCTGGTACAGAGTGCCTCTGTGAGTCCAGGAATGATCTGCAGCCCCCACTTCCCTTCCAGGCATGTCTATGCCTCCCTGTGGCTGTTTCTGTGAAACCCTGCATTTTGGAGTTCTGCTTTTATTTGTGTCACCTGAGCATTTTCCACAGTCACCCTGACCATGCTGCTGGCTGCATATTTATCCCTTTTGTATCTTCCATCCTGGGTCCTCTCCCATCTCTTCTGGGGTCAGTCCTTTCTTGCCTTACATTGTGCTGCTTTCTCTCCTGGCAACAAAGAATGAAGCAGCCAGTGCAGAATGGGGGCTGTAGTCATCATCATCACTGAGGTATTGTAAACCAGGAAACAGATATGATCTGTTTCAACACAGCACAGTGTCCAAGCACCCTTGATAAATGTTGGCTGTCATTGTCACTGTTGATGTTCTGGTGACTGTTGTCAATGCTGGGTGGATTCTTCTGGGGCAGATACCCAGCTGTCCAGTCCCTTGGTGTCCTTATCAGAGTCCTTCTCTAAGTCTGCAGCTAAGGCATCTGCCAGGGCTGGGGTCTCATCTGAAGACTAAACCGGGGAGGGCTCACTTCAAAGCTCACCCTGTTGTTGGCAGAACTAGGTTCCCCAGTTGTTCAAATGTTGAAATACTTCCTTATTACTGTGGAAACAGCCTGTGCCCCACATACCTTTTACAATGAACTCTTGGGAGCTCTCTGTGATACAGGCACTAAAGGGTTAATTCCTGGCACTACAGGTGTCCCTGAGCCTCTGCCTGCTGGATAATGCCCTTGTCAAACTGGTTATCTATTTTGAATATCACCTTGCAGTGCTTGGGAGCCAGGGGGCTATGCCCTTTCCCTCCTGCAGCTCCTTGCATCCTGATCCTGGAAAAGTGAGCTTAACACAGCAGAGATATTGTTATCTGGGCTGGGTTTTACCTGTCGCTGCTGGTACAGGATGCTTGCTCAGGCCCAGGGCCCTCAGCGAATGAAGCTCTCTGCATAGCTGCAAAGCACCTTTCCTGCCGAAAGGGACTGAACTCCAGATTCCACTGGCTCTCAATCAGTCAGGCTGTTTATGGCCTCTGCAGAGCAGCTCTACTTTCTGAGCATCCTGGCTGTTTATTGTTCTACCATCTCCTCCCTGAAGTGGCCAGTTTTTCTTGCCCTTGGTTTTAGCATCTGGCTCATATAACTCCCCCCCCCTCCTTTGTCTCTTTTTTTGCCAGGGGTCATGGGCATCAGCAGTCCAGGGAAGGAAGCAAAGCAAATGAAGAATGGCATGCTGATGACAGACAGTATGGGGAAGCAACTAGAGGTAAGTGGCGGGAGGTGGTGTGACTCATACAGGCCTCATGATTTCACCATCTACCCATACTTCTGACACTCGAGTTCCCTACATGGTATGGGTCTTTCTCACATCACTCGGGGGGGGCCTGGAAGGTTCAGTCTTTGTGAAGCAGCATTCAATATAAAACTATCTCAAGGATAGGAATGGAGGCCCATGCTTGTAATCTGAGCACTTTGGGAGGTCATGGCAGGAGGAACCTTGAAGCCAGGAGTTTGAGACCACCATAGGCAATATAGCAAGACCCCATCTCTACAAAAAAGGAAGTATCCTCATGTCTGATTATAGAGGGCTTTTTTAGATCCCCGGGGATTTATAGCATATGCAGTATGTTAACCATGCTAGCTTTTAAAAATAGGCTAAGTTGGCTGGGCATGGTGGCTCACACCTGTAATCCCAGCACTTTCGGAGGCTGAGGTGGGTGGATCACCTGAGGACAGGAGTTCAAGACAAGTCTGGCCAGCATGGTGAAACCCTGTCTCTACTAAAGGTAGAAAAATTAGCATGGTGGCAGGCACCTGTAAATTCTAGCTACTCAGAAGGCTGAGGCACAAGAATCATTTGAACTTAGGAGGCAGAGGTTGCAAAGAGCTGAGATTGCACCATGGCACTCCAGCCTGGACAACAGAGTGAGACTCTGTCTCAAAAAAGCAAAAACAAAGAAACAGCAAAAGAACAACAAACATTGACAAAGTCAGAGCCTAACCATAATGGACCTTGGGGATTTGAGAAAGGATAGTGGACCTGCAGTTGCTATAGGGGTCAGAAGAAGGCAAAGATGATGTGGCCTAGCACTGTGCCTTGGTACATGTCGCTTTTGCCATTGTTATCCTCTTACACAGCCTGCATTCTAGTGGGAGATTCCAGGCAGTGCATGAGTGCAGAATGATATAAGATTTTCATCCAAGATGCTAGCTTGGATTTGTGAAGCCCTAGGTCATGAAGCAGGAAGGCCCAGCTCCCCACCTGAATTCTAGATTTCATCCAGAGTTGGTTCTTTTTTTTTTTTTTTGAGACGGAGTTTCGCTCTTGTTACCCAGGCTGGAGTGCAATGGCGCGATCTCGGCTCACCGCAACCTCCGCCTCCTGGGTTCAGGCAATTCTCCCACCTCAGCCTCCCGAGTAGCTGGGATTACAGGCATGCGCCACCGGGCCCAGCTAATTTTTTGTATCTTTAGTAGAGACGGGGTTTCACTATGTTGACCAGGATGGTCTCGATCTGTTGACCTCGTGATCCACCCGCCTCGGCCTCCCAAAGTGCTGGGATTACAGGCTTGAGCCACCG
>JAPYYA010001299.1:0-21783 GCA_028533165.1 Leontopithecus rosalia | reverse complement strand
TCTCCTTCATTTCAACCCTGGTGGATCTGATGATTACGTGCCTTGGGGTTGCTCTTCTTGCGGAGTATCTCTGTGGTGTTCTCTGGATTTCCTGGATTTGGGTGTTGGCCTGCCTTGCTAGGTTGGGGAAATTTTCCTGGATAATTTCCTGAAGAGTATTTTCCAGTTTGCATTCATTCTCTTCGTCACATTCTGGTACACCTATCGAACATAGATTAGGTCTCTTCACATAGTCCCATATTTCTTGGAGACTTTGTTCATTCCTTTTTGTGCTTTTTTCTCTAATCTTGGCTTCTCGTTTTATTTCATTGAGTTGATCTTCGACTTCTGATATCCTTTCTTCTGCTTGGTCAATTCAGCTGTTGAAACTTGTGCATGCTTCACGAAGTTCTCGTGTTGTGTTTTTCAGTTCCTTCAATTCATTGATATTCCTCTCTAAGTTGTCCATTCTTGTTATCATTTCCTCAAATCTTTTTTCAAGGTTCTTAGCTTCTTTGCACTGATTTAGAACATGTTCTTTTAGCTCACAGAAGTTCCTCATTACCCACCTTCTGAAGTCTGATTCCGTCATTCCATCACTCTCATTCTCCGTCCAGCTTTGTGCCCTTGCTGGTGAGGAGTTTTGGTCTTTTGTAGGCAGTGAGGTGTTCTGGTTTCGGGGCTGTTTTCCTCCTTTTTGCGCTGGTTTCTTCCCATCTTTGTGGATTTATCCTCCTGTCATCTGAGTATTTGCTGATTTTTCGATTGGGTCTCTGAGTGGAGGCCCAGATTGTTAATGATGAAGTATTTCTGTTTCTTAGTTTTTCTTCTAACAGTCTAGCCCCTCTGCTCTAAGACTGCTGAGGTGCACTCTGGGCTCTGCTTGCCTGGGGTATACCTGTAGCAGCTGTGGAACAGTGAGGGATGCTACCAGTTTCTTCTTCTATCTTTGTCCCAGAATGATGCCCACCAAATGTCAGTCTGATCAGTCCTTTTTGAGGTGATTCTTTGGGTATACGGGGGTCAGGGAGCTGCTTAAGGAGACGGTCTGTACTTTATAGGAGCTCAAGTGCTGATCTGTGAGCTCCGTTGTTCATTCAGTGTTGCTAGGCAAGTCCGTTTAAGTCTGTTGCGGCAGAACTCCGGAAACCCCTTTTTTTCCTCAGATGCTCTGTGAGTATTATTATTTGTGAGTATTCGTTGCACTGTCCTGCCCAGCTTAGAGGCAGTCTAGTCACTATTTGGCTGCCGAGGCTGCGTCCTGCAGGCATGAGGTCCGCCCTTTTGCTGTGGGCTCCGCCCTGCTGACATAGGCTCCGCCCTGCTGACGTGGGCTCTGCCCTGTTGGCGGAGTCTCTCTGTTATGGCGAGTTGCCTCGGCAATAGCTGACTGCATCAGCAATGGGCGGGTACCTCAGTAGGGGCAGAAACTCTCAGCAATGGCGGACGCCCCTCCCCCACCGAGCTGCACAGCCATGGGTTCAGCTGTGCCCGCAGTGGAACTCTCAACCCTGAGCGCTCCAAATCGCCGTATTGCTTGTCCCTGTGGGGGTGGGACCCGTCGAGCCTGATCACTTGGTTCCCTGCTTCCGAGCCTTTTTGCTTTTTGCTTTTTTTTTTTTTAAGTTGTAGGGTTGACTATCTCCCAGGTGCCTCAGCCACCAGCCAAAAGGGCACCGGGATCTGTGTGATTTCCCATGCAGCAACCCGCTGCGCTGGTTCACACTTTACGTCCCCGAAGTCTTCTGGTCTGGCTCACCATCCAAATCCCATTCAATCAGATGAACATGGCAGTCTGTTCTCCCAAGTCTCAAATTGCCGGTTTATCAGGGCGCCCAGACCCGTGTGTTTGGTGCGCTGTGCCACTGCGCTGTGACACCGGCTGCCTGGCCGTGCCAGCAGAGACCGCTGTGCTGGCGTCCTGCCTCCCTCTTACACCTGGGCTTTTCCCCGCTCTGTGGGCTATAAAGATCCATCTGGAAATGCGGTGTGAACTCACCCTCTGTGTCTTGACTGAGAGCTGCAATCGTGAGTTGCTTCTAGAGCACCATCTTCCCCCTCCCTCCTATTATGGTAGTTTAATATGCTATTCTTTATCTTGGAAAAAAGCAATAAATTCAACATAATTCTAGAAGCCTGCAGAGCTGGCTACAATGCCTTTTGAAGATTATATTTTAATAAAGTAGACCAATAATGCAAATAAATAAAGCACACCCAGATTTTTAATTTTCTCCTCTGCCTTTACAAATCTTAATGGAAATGTTTTCAGAAATTAAACTTTGTTTTATTTAATACTTTATTTTGTTGGAGATCTTAAAAAGCAATACATGTAGTATAAACTGTGTATGATAAAATCAAATGCCTTGGCATTTGGCTGCCTCCTGTCACTCTCAATACTAACCTACATTGTCCAGTTTTCATCATTACCATATACTATTTAAAATCTTGAGCAAGGTGAATAGGTTAATATTTTGTAGAGTAACACGTTATTCAGTACACAACAATGTTTAAAAATTTAAAAAAACTTTTAGTTTCATTTATTAAAACAAATTACGTTTACACATAGATTGAATAGAACATTTCAAAATTCACCCATACTATCTCTTTTCTTATTTTTTTTATTTTATTTTATTTTTTTGAGATGGAGGGTTGCTCTGTCACAGGCTGGAGTGCAGTGGTGCAATCTCTGTTCACTGAAACCTCCACCTCCAGGTTCAAGTGATTCCCCTGCCACAGTAGCCTCCCGAGTAGATGGGACTACAGTTGCATGCCACCATGCCGGGGTAGAGATGGGTTTTCACCATGTTGGCCAGGATGGTCTCGATCTGCTGACCTCATGATCCACCTGCCTCAGCCTTCCACAGTGCTTGAATTACAGGCGTGAGCCGATCACACCCAGCATTTTTTTTTTTTTTGAGATGAAGTTTCATTGTGTTACTGGAATGCAATGATTCCACTCCAGGCTGGAGTGCAATGATTGCGATCTCAGCTCAGTGCAAACTCAGCCTCCCTGGTTCAAGTGATTCTTCTGCCTCAGCCTCCAGAGTAGCTGGGATTACAGGCACCCACCATCACGACCAACTAATTTTGTATTTTTAGTAGAGACAGGGTTTCTCCATGTTGGTCAGGCTGGTCTCAAACTCCTGACCACAGATGATCTGCCCATCTTGGTCTCCCAAACTGTTGGGATTACAGGGGTGAGCCTCTGCACCTGGATTGTATTCTCTTTTTTTTTTTTCTTTTGACCCAGGCTAGAGTGCAGTGGCACAATCTTGGCTCACTGTAATCTTGGTTTCAAGCTATTCTCCTGCCTCAGCATCCTGAATAGCTGGGATTACAGGCATGTGCCACCACACCTGGCTTTCATATTTTTAATAGAGACACAAATTCACCATGTTGGCCAGGCTGGTCTGGAACTCCTGACCTCAAGTGAATCACCTACCTTGGCTTCCCAAAGTGCTGGGATGACAGGCATGAGCCACCACATCTGGCCTGTATCATTTTTTAAAAGTAAACATTTGAGAAAACAAACAAAACAGGCTGCTACTAATATCAGTAACAGCAGTACAGATTTTTTTTTTTTGTAACAGGGATCTTTCTTTTCCACCAAGGCTGGTGTGCACTGGTGCAATCTTGGCTCCCCGCAGCCTTGACTTTCTGGACTCAAATGATCCTCCCACCTCAGCATCCTGACTAGCTTGGACTACACAGGTGCATGTCACCAATGCCACCATGTTTAGCTGATTTTTTGTTTATTGTAGACTTGGGGGCTCTTACTATTGCAAGAAGTAAACGAAGATGAGAGAAACACAAAGGGTGGCTCAACAGCTAACAGGTTTATCCTAAACCTGGAAGGGACATCGGACCGAGTTAGGTCAGAGGCACACTCTCTTACAGACTGAGACTTTTTTTTTTTTTGAGACAGAGTCTTGCTCTGTCGCCAGGTGCCAGGCTGGAGTGCAGTGGCATGATTTTGGCTCACTGCAACCTCCACCTCCTGGGTTCAAGCAATTCTCCTGCCTCAGCCACCCTAGTAGCTGGGACTACAGGTGCACGCCTCCACACCCAGCTAGTTTTTGTATTTTTAGTAGAGATGGGGTTTTACCATGGTTGTCAGGATGGTCTCGATCTCTTGACCCCGTGATCCACCCACCTCGGCCTTCCAAAGTGCTGGAATTACAGGTGTGAGCCACCATGCATGACCCATTAGGAGAAATTTTGACTGTCCTAGTTAGGCTTAGTCAAATGGGTAATGTCCAGCAAACCCATTTCGGCCTTTCACTTGCACATTTCATAAACTTCTTGGGTGGTACAGAAAGTGTCATAACAAGGCCCAGCACACAGGTTAGATTGTGACTTTCATAGGCACACACAGCCAACAGTAAGAATTGTCACTTTGTCACATGGACAAAGCCCACGGTGACATATTCCTGGGCTCTGCACCCAAATAATGTGACTCTTCTGTCTGAGTCCCCACTCAGAGGGCATTCTGACATATCTCAGTTCCAATTATCTAGTTAATGTTACTCTCCTTTGATGCCTTGTCCCTGTCCACATGGTGGATGGTCACATATCACTGGGTCCAGCGTCAAGGTAATGTGACTCTTCTTCATGGGGCCTGTCCACAGGGTGGATTGTTACGTATACCTTGCCCAGCTCACAGGTATGTTGATGAATTTTATACATAAACCCAGTCAATAAGAGAGATTTTTATTATTATAGACAGCTTTATGGGCATGGGTAAGGTTTCAGGTGTCCAACTTGTACAATGGTAACAGAGGATTGTTACATTTGATGCATATCATCTAGAGCCCTTGGGTAGTACAGAGACTGTAATAACAGGGTTCACAGCACAGGGGAGATTGTGCCTCTTATAGGAACACTGTGCTGACAGCTAACATTGTCACCCTCAGCTGGGCATGGTGGCTCAAGCCTGAAATCCCAGAACTTTGGGAGGCCAAAGAGAGTGGATCACTTGAGTTCAGGAGTTCAAGACCAACCTGAACTATATGGTGAAACCCTGTCTCACTAAAAATACAAAACTTAGTTGGGAGTTGTGGTGGGCTTCTATAATCCTAGCTACTCAGGAAGTTGAGGCAGGAGAATTACTTAAAACTGGGAAGCAGAGGTTGCAGTGAGCCGAGATTGTGCCACTGCACTCCTGCCTGGGTGACACAGTGAGTCTCCATCTCTAAAACAAAAACGGATTGTCAACATCACACATGGAAAAAGCCCACTAATGGGGTTCTGAATCTCACATGAAGACAATCTAGTTTAAGTTGTCTGTCATATGTAGATCTAGCCACAGGTTGGATCCAGCTTACAGGCATGGTGTTTACTCTTATGCCTGGTCCCAGACAACAGGAGAGCTGTTACCCCTTGCAGCTATGCCAAGAACAAGTAAGGTCCTGAGTTTTTTAGTGGTACTAAAGTCACAGAGGATTACAGCACTCACACATATTATATAATGTCCATGGGTGGTAGAGAGAATGTCATAAAAGGACCCAACACAAAGTTTAGATTGTGTCTCTTATATGTACATCCAGCCAACAGTTAGAACATTTACCCTAACACATGGACATATCCCACTGGTGAGATTCTGAATCTGACTCACAGATGAGGTCCACAGTTGAAACTGAGACTGTCATTTGTGGATCCAGTCACAGGTGGGATGGTGACTCATTTATGGACTTAGTTCACAGGCACAGTGATGATTGTCATTCCTAAACCCAGCCAATAAAAAAAAAAAAAAAACGGTGATGCTCATGCCTGGGCTTAGGGCAGTGGGTCAGATCGTGGGTCCATAATAGCCGGAAGGTCTCAGAGAAGATTTACATGCTCGAGCATAACATGTGAAGCCCTCAGGTAAAACAGAAGGTGTCATAACGAAGCCCAGCACAGAGGTGAGATTGTCACCCTCATATGCAGACTCAGCAAATAAATGGTAAGGAGTGTCATCCCACCCTCCAAATGTACACAGCCTACTTGTTGAGGTTCTGAGTGTCACACCCAAAGGTAGTTGAAAGTTGGAATTTTGACTCATATGTACATATGATCCACAGGTAATATAGTGACTCTTGGACCAAGATTCAGCACCCCAGTGGTGCTATGACTACCTTACCAGGCCAATATTTGCAGATGAAGTTGGGACACTCACAGCAAGAGTTGACTCTCATATCTGGATTTGGGACATTTGCAAGATTGTAAGTCTCATCTCTTCTCTCAGGGGTAATTGTGATTTATACTTTTGCCTAGCACCTGATTTGTTTTTCTCTGTCTAAGCCCAGCACATAGTTGAAATGTGTACATATATGTGGATCACACACTCATGTGATATGACTCTTCTGACTGGGAGCTGCTCTCAGGGGGAACTTCGATGTATGTATCAGACAGTCAGCTAGGTAATGTGATTCTTCTCTCCTGCCTGAGCCACGCACACAAAATGCACTGTGGCGTATTTCAGAACCTAGAATGTAACCAAAGTGATGTAACTTTTCTCTCTTGCCTGGACCCTGGCCTTCATGGGTATTGTGACCTATTACTGAAACCAATACCTATGTTATATGACTTTCCTCTGTTGCCTGTGACGTACTTACACCAGGATTGTGACATACCTCTGGGCTGAGGACCTAGAAGATGTGACTGCTTTTCCTGCATGGTTTCTGTCTGCAGAAGGATTTGTAACATACTGCTGGGTGGAACTGTTACTGTCATATGTGGATCCAGGCATAGATGAGATACTGACCCATTTCAGGACCTAACTTACAGGCACCCTAATGACTCTGATACCTGTACCTAGCCAATAGAAGATATATTGACTCTCATACCTAGGCTAAGAGCAACTGATAACTGATTAGATGTTGGGTCCATGTCAGGATGAAAGTCTTGGAACAGATTGTGACTCTCACATATACTGTATAAAGCTTTCAGGTGGTACAGAGAGTGTCATCATGGGGCCCAAGACTCTAGATGATCAGGCTGTCCTATGAGTGCCCTGCCTATAGTGGGCATTGTGACACATCACTGGGTTTAGTACCCATCTGATGCAACTCTCCTGCTCTGGTGAATTGATAAATTTGTGTCTCTTGTATACACACTCAGCAGACATTAAAAATTGTTACCTTCCAGCATGGACAGAGATCATTGTTGCAGCTCTGAATCTCACACTAGAAGGCTGGAACTGTAATGTTCATACATGGATCCAGTATGCAGGTACATTGGTGAATCTCAGAACATGTTTCTTTCTCTCTCTCTTTTTGAAACCGAGTTTTGCTCTTCTTGCCCAGACTAGAGTGCAATGGCATGATTTCAGCTCATGGCAACCTCTGCCTCCCAGGTTCAAGTGATTCTCCTGCCTCTGTATCCTGAGTAGTTGGGATTACAGGCATGTGCCACCATTCCCAGCTAATTGTTGTATTTTTAGTAGGATGGAGTTTTACCATCTTGGTCAGGCTGGTCTTGAACTCCTGACTGTGTGATCCGTCTGCCTCAGCCTTCCAAAGTGAGAAACCCTGCTTGTTCTCCAGGACTCAGCCTGAGCTTTATTTATCTTTGTTGTTTCTCTGGTAATCCCATCACTTGGAGGCCATCCTGTCAACCTCCTTAAGGGATCAGACTGAAGCTGCCATACACACTGCCATGGAGGGATTCACCTCACCTCTGGGACCCATCACCCTGGTCAAGGTAGGAAAGTGACAATACCTTGGTTCTTGGCTCAGTGATGGGTCACAATCACTTCAGTGGGCAGAGACCAGGTGAGAGAGCAGAATCACATCACATATGTGTTTTGCAAGGTGATTTGCTACAATACTTCCAGTAGAAAGAACCCAGGCAGGAGTGTGCCATTGCCTGGGTTCAGTACCTAAGTATATGTCACAATGCACTCTAAGTGCAGTACCAAGGCAGTACAAGGAAGTCACATCACCTTTGTGATGGACCCAGAGATAAGTCACAATGCCCAGTGTAGGCAGGGTCCAGGCAGGGGAGTCACATAACCTGTGTCAGGGCCAGGGAAAATTTAACATTACTTAGGCGATTGATTCATGTATATGTCACAACCTTATCTGTGGACTTGGTCTCAGAAAGAAAGTCAAACCTGAGTTTTGGGAAAAGGCATATGTTTGAATCACACTCAGGAACGTACACAAATGAGTTTCACAGTCCCATAGAAGTCCCAGCTTCAGGTAAGAGAGGCAACCCCACATGTGAGTTGGGTTCAAGTACAGGAGTCACAATCTCAACAATGGGGAAGAACTGTGCATAGGAGCCCCAATCCTACCTGCAGATTGTGTTCCACTGGGGGAGTCACAGCCTTACAGGTCTGCTGAGTCATGGTTCAGGAGTCACCAAGCCACCTGTAGACCAGATCCACATATAGGAGTGAAAATTCCAACTTGCAACTGTTTTTGTATTTGAGATTAAGTGCCTCATCAGTAGGCTCTATTCATGTGTGAGTATTAAGATTATGTCAGCTGGGTCTACATATGAAAGTCACAATCTTACCTGTTAGCTGAGCCCAATTATAAAATTCCCTGTATCAGTCTAGGGCTTTATACAATAGGCCTGAGTTTTGTAATTCTCTATGAACTTTATACAAGTAGGAGATGAATGACTTTGCCTTTGGTCCTAAGCCTAGCTGTGAGTCAAAATATCTCCTACTGGCTGTGTCCAGGTATAAGAGTCATCAGTGTGCCTGTAATCTGGGCCCAGGTATATGTCCTAATTTCACCTGTAGGCAGGGATAAGACAGGAGAGTCACATTGGTGCTGGGCCCAGTGATATGTCACAATGCCCACTGTAGGCAGAGCACAGGCAGGAGAGTCACATCATCTGAGTTCTTGGTTTAGCAGTATGTCACAATTCCTTCCGTAAGTAGGGCCCAGGCAGCAAGAAGAGTCACATTACCTCGATGCTAAGCCTAGTGATATGTCACAATGCTCCCTGTTATCAGGGCTCAGGCAAGAGAGAAGAGTCATATCACACAGCTGATTGCCACAGAGATTTGTTACAATCTTCACTGATAACAGGGCATAGGAAGAAAAGGAGGGTCACATTGACTAGGTGATAGGCCCAGCTGTATGTCACAATCTTTCTTGTAAGCAGAGCCCAGACAGGTTAGAAGAGCTACATGAGTAACCTATGGTATGAACCCAGTGTTATGTCACAATTCCTACTGGAACCAGGGCCTGGAGAAACAGAAAAGTCACAGCACCTCTGTGATGTTCTTAGAAATATGTCACAGTGACCCCTTTGGGTTGGCCCAGACAAGACATGAGAGTAACATCACCTAGGTAATAGACCCAGAGTTATGTCACAATTTTTCCTGAAGCCAGGACCAAGGCAGGAGTGTCCCATTACTGAGGTTCTTGGCCTAGAAATATGTCACAATCCCTTCTAAATGCAGGTATAAGCAGCAAAGAAGAGTCATGTAACCTAGACACTGGGCCCAGCAATATGTCACAATTCTCAATGAAGGCCAGGATCAGGCAGGTAAGTAGAATCACATCACTTAGGCAATAAGCCCAAAGATATTTCAAATGCATTCTATGGGGAAGGTCCAGGCTGGAGAGTTACATCACATAAGTATTTGATTGAGGTATGTCACATTTAATCGAGGTATGCCTGGAAGGCAGCTGCCTCCAACTCCCCAAATTTAGAACCTCACCAGTGGGATCTGTCCATGTGTGAGGGTGACAATTCTGCAAGCTGGTTGTGCATATGCAAATAACAACCTCAGTTTCTTATGAAATTGGGCTGTGTTGTGACACGCCCTGTTTCCCCCAGGGCATTATATAGTATGCATAAGTGTTGTAGTTTTCTGTGACCTCTGTGCAAGTAAAAACTCAGAACCACACCTATTGCCCTAAGCCTAACAGTGAGAGCCAACATCTTTTCTATTAGCTGGATTCGGTATAAGAGATAACACTGAGCTTGTGAGTTGAGTTGAAACTTGACTTACTGTTCAACCTGTGGCCAAATTCACATCTGACAGTCACAATTCCAACCGTGGTATGCATTCACATGTGAGATGTATAACCTCATCTGTGGGCTGTGTCTATGTTTGAAGGTAAAGGTAACAATCCCAATTGTTGGCTGGATTTACCTGTGAGAATCACAATGTCCACTGTAGGTGGGGTCCAGG
Source organism: Leontopithecus rosalia (assembly GCA_028533165.1). Lineage (NCBI taxonomy): Eukaryota > Metazoa > Chordata > Mammalia > Primates > Cebidae > Leontopithecus > Leontopithecus rosalia. The sequence continues at coordinate 11,663 of JAPYYA010001299.1, read as the reverse complement.
CAGGAAAGTCACATTATTTGGGTGCAGGGTCCAGTGATATGTCACACTTCCTACTGGAAGCAAGGCCCAGGCAGAAGGGAAGAGTCACATAATCTAGGTGATGGGCTTAAAGATATATCACAATTTTTTCTGTCGGCAGGGCCCACGTAGAAAAAGATGGTAATGTCACCCAGGTGATAGGCTCAGAGATATGCCAAAATTTTCTCTAAGAACAGGACCAAAATAGAAGAGTCACATTGCCAACTTTTATGGCCCAAATGTATGTCCCTGTCCCATTTTGAGCTTTAGAAAAAATAGTCAAATATCAGGAGCTGGGAAAAGATCTGTCACAATCACACCTGCAGAAATGTCCAGAGATTAGATTTACAGTCCCACTCTGGTTCCAACACCAGATAAGAGTGAACACGTGTGAGTTGAGTACAAGCATGCAAGTCAGAATCTCAATGGTGAATTGAACTCATGCATGAGAGCCTCAAGACCACCTGCAGGCTCTATCTTGGTAGAAGAGTAACAGCCTCACATGTGTGCTGAATATTTGTCTGATATCATCTTTTTTGTTGAGCAGATTCGCATATAAGAGTCACAATTCCAACTTTGGACTGCCTCTGAGTGTGAGATTCAGAACCTCAACAGTGAGTGGGCTGTGTCCATGTAGGAAAGTGACAATTCTTACCATTAGCTGTGTGTGCCTATAAGAGTCACAATCCCACCTGTGTGCTGGGCCCTGTTATAACACTCTCCATGCCACTCAGGAACTTTACAAAATAGGCATGAGTGTTGTAATCTGTGACATTTCTACAAGCAAAAGACCCAATAAATTGCCCATTTCCTTAAGCCTAGCTAGAAGAGCCTAAATGTTTTCTATTACCTTGGTCCAGATATGAGTTGGGCCTTGGTATATGTCATTATGCCTGTGAGCTGGGCCTTGGTGTGTGTCACAATCTCACAGATGGACAGAGACCATGCAGAAATTTATATCACCTGAATGTGAGGAAACAAGCTGCTAATATTTACATTGTAAGCGGGGCCTGAGGGAGTTACATCACCTTGCTGTTTGACCCCATGGTATGTTATAATGCCTTCTGTAGCCAGGGCTCAGGCAGAAAAGAGATGTCCTATCACCTAGATGCTGGGCACAGCAAAATGTCACAATAGCCCCTTTAATTATGGCTTAATCTAGAGAGAAGAGTCATATCACTTAGTTCACAGGTTCAGTAATATATCACAATCCTCAATGGGCAAAGCCCAGCCAAGAGTGTAGAGTCACATATCTGAGGTGATGGGTCTGGAGATATGTCACAATGCTTTCTGTAAGCAAGGCCATCCCAACTGTAGGGTTGGCCCACGCAGGAAAGTAAAATCTATCAGGTGCTAGACAAAGGTATACATCAAAATCGCCGTTGAGGAAAATCCAGGAATAAAATTTCTAATCCAGCACATGTCCCAACTACAGGGATGAGAGTCAGTTCCTCCTGTGAGTTATGTCTATGCATGCAATTCACAATTTCAACAGTGGAAGGATCCGTACATGAGAGCCTCAACTCCAGCTGTAGACAGTGTCTTAGTAGAACAGACAAAGCCTAACAGGAGTGCTGAAATTTTGTCCAAGAGTTATTATTTTACTGGTCAGTCAAACTCACATAGGAGAGTCACAGTTTCGACTTTTGTCTGCCACCAGGTGTGAGATTCAGAACCTCAGAAGTGGACTGTGTCCATGTTTGAGAGTGAAAACCTAGTTGGCCTGTTACAACATCTCTGCATCACTCAAGGGCTTTATAGGATATGTTCCAGTTTCCAAATTCTCTGTGACCTCTCTACCAGTAAGATACCCAAGAGCATACCTATTGTTATCAGCCTAACTAAGAAGGTAAAACCCTCTCTTATTGGCTGGGTTTATGTAGGAGAGTCATCATCATGCCTGTGAGCTAGGCCTAGGTATTTATGTCACAGTCTCATCAGTGGGCAAAAACCAGAATGGTGAGTCACATCACTTTGGTTTTGGGCCAGGGATATGTCACGATGCCCACTGTAGGCAGAACTCAGGCAGGTGGGAAACATTACGTAGGTGACTGGCCCAGTGATATGTCTCAATCTTTTCTGTAGGCAAGGTCTGGTCAGAAAGAGAGTCACATTACCTTGGTGCTGAGCCCAGGGATTTGTCACAATCCCCTTGGTAAGCAAGGCCTTAATAGGTGAGAAGAGTCATATCGCCTAGATAATGGGTCCAGCAATATGACAAAGTCCATATTTAGGGAAGGACAAAAGTGGAAGATGAGAGTCACATTATCCATGTTAGAGGCCCAAAAATATGTTACAATGCTGCCTGTAGACAGGTCTCACACAGATGAAATAAATCACATGTCTAAGGATTAGCTCAGAGACATGTCACAATCTCTTTTAAAGACAGGTCCCAAGAAAGAGAGTCTTGTCACCTTGGTGTTTGACCCAGGTATACATCACAATTCCAACTCTGGGTTGAGCTCAGACAAAAGAGTCATTTCCCAGGTATTAAAAATTTTATATGTTACAAACACCTTGGAGGAGGTCCAGGGATGATAGTCCCAATACCATATGCATTCCAGCTCCACTATTTCTGTGAGTTGGGTACAAGTATGTGATTCACATTTTAAATGCAGAACTGTATTTGTGTATAAGAATTTCACCTCCATCTGTGAGCAGTGTCTGGTAGGGGAGGCACAGCCTCATAACTGTGCTGAATCTTGGGCAGAGTGTCACCATTCTACCTGTAGACAGAATCCACAAGTCACAATTCTATCATTGGACAATTTCCAAATTTGAGATTCAGAACTTCAAAAATGGGTATCCATTTGAGTGGGAAACTATTCTTACAGTTGGCTGTATTTGCCTTAAAAATGCACAATCTCACCTGTGTTTTGTGCCCTATTATGACTCTGTATGTACCACATAAGAACTTTATAAAATAGGCATGAGTGTCATAATTCCCTGTGACCTTTCTACAAGTAGGAGACCTGAGACCATATGGGTTGCTCTAAGTCTAGCTACAAGCATTAAAATCTCTCTCATTGGCTAGATCCATGTATAAGAATTATTATCATGCCTGTGATTTGAACATATGCATATTTCAGAATTTAACTTGTATGCATGAAGTAGGCAGGAGAGTAACATAACTAAATGCTGGACCAGGAATATGTCAGTATGCCTACTGTGTGCAGGGCCTACACATTTGTCACATCAGCTGGGTGATGGGCTCAGCAATATGTCATAATGCCTGCTTTGGGCAGGGCCCAGGCAGAGTCACTGGTTGTGACTCATCTGAGTGTCACTGTGGGCTGACTGTGCATATGAGTGTGAGATGGACCCAAGTACACCAGTAACAATCTCAACAATAATCTTACTCCATGCGTAAGAGCCACATTTCCACCTGTGACTGTGTTCAGGTACAAGAGTCACATCCTACATTTCTGCAGAAACCTGGTCTTAGACATCACCTGGGTGCTGGGCCAAGCAATATGTCCAAATCCACATTTTGTACAGAATCTAGGCAGGAGAGGGAGTCACATCACCTAGGTGATGGGCCATACATATATCATAATGCCTCTTCTTGGCATTGCTCAGGTTGGAGAGTTGTGTCATTTAGGTGCAGGCCCCAGCAATATGTCACAATCCTCACTTGGTTCAGGGCCCAGGACAAAGAGGAGAGTCACTTCACCTAGGTGATGGGCTCTGTGATATGTGACACTTCCCCTGTGGGCAGAAAAAGATAGTCACATCACATGGGTGATGGGCCAAGAGATATGTCAAAATCCTCCATGAAGACAAGGGCTAGGCAAGAGAATCACATTACCAAGGTCCTTGGCTCAGTTACATTTTACTCTCCAATGTGTGAGCTGTACCCAGGCAGCATAGTCAAATCAGTTAGGTGCTAGACAAACGTATATGTAACAAGCACACCTGTGGAAAGTCCAAGGATGAGATTCATAATCCCACACATGTCCCTGCTCAAGGTGTGAAAGTCAACACCTCCTGTGAGATGGAGCCAAGTATGCTGGTAACAATCTCAACAGTGGTCTGAATCTGCGCATGAAAGCCAAAATCTGTGACTGTGACACTGTCCTGTGACTGTGTCCTGAAGTCACATCCTACAAGTGCACTGAAATCTGGTAGGCCAGGCACTGTGGCTCATTCCAGTAATCCCAGTACTTTGGAAGGCTGAGGCAGACGGATCACACAGTCAGGAGTTCAAGACCAGCCTGACCAAGATGGTAAAACTCCATCCTACTAAAAATACAACAATTAGCTGGGAATGGTGGCACATGCCTGTAATCCCAACTACTCAGGATACAGAGGCAGGAGAATCACTTGAACCTGGGAGGCAGAGGTTGCCATGAGCTGAAATCATGCCATTGCACTCTAGTCTGGGCAAGAAGAGCAAAACTCGGTTTCAAAAAGAGAGAGAGAAAGAAACATGTTCTGAGATTCACCAATGTACCTGCATACTGGATCCATGTATGAACATTACAGTTCCAGCCTTCTAGTGTGAGATTCAGAGCTGCAACAATGATCTCTGTCCATGCTGGAAGGTAACAATTTTTAATGTCTGCTGAGTGTGTATACAAGAGACACAAATTTATCAATTCACCAGAGCAGGAGAGTTGCATCAGATGGGTACTAAACCCAGTGATGTGTCACAATGCCCACTATAGGCAGGGCACTCATAGGACAGCCTGATCATCTAGAGTCTTGGGCCCCATGATGACACTCTCTGTACCACCTGAAAGCTTTATACAGTATATGTGAGAGTCACAATCTGTTCCAAGACTTTCATCCTGACATGGACCCAACATCTAATCAGTTATCAGTTGCTCTTAGCCTAGGTATGAGAGTCAATATATCTTCTATTGGCTAGGTACAGGTATCAGAGTCATTAGGGTGCCTGTAAGTTAGGTCCTGAAATGGGTCAGTATCTCATCTATGCCTGGATCCACATATGACAGTAACAGTTCCACCCAGCAGTATGTTACAAATCCTTCTGCAGACAGAAACCATGCAGGAAAAGCAGTCACATCTTCTAGGTCCTCAGCCCAGAGGTATGTCACAATCCTGGTGTAAGTACGTCACAGGCAACAGAGGAAAGTCATATAACATAGGTATTGGTTTCAGTAATAGGTCACAATACCCATGAAGGCCAGGGTCCAGGCAAGAGAGAAAAGTTACATCACTTTGGTTACATTCTAGGTTCTGAAATACGCCACAGTGCATTTTGTGTGCGTGGCTCAGGCAGGAGAGAAGAATCACATTACCTAGCTGACTGTCTGATACATACATCGAAGTTCCCCCTGAGAGCAGCTCCCAGTCAGAAGAGTCATATCACATGAGTGTGTGATCCACATATATGTACACATTTCAACTATGTGCTGGGCTTAGACAGAGAAAAACAAATCAGGTGCTAGGCAAAAGTATAAATCACAATTACCCCTGAGAGAAGAGATGAGACTTACAATCTTGCAAATGTCCCAAATCCAGATATGAGAGTCAACTCTTGCTGTGAGTGTCCCAACTTCATCTGCAAATATTGGCCTGGTAAGGTAGTCATAGCACCACTGGGGTGCTGAATCTTGGTCCAAGAGTCACTATATTACCTGTGGATCATATGTACATATGAGTCAAAATTCCAACTTTCAACTACCTTTGGGTGTGACACTCAGAACCTCAACAAGTAGGCTGTGTACATTTGGAGGGTGGGATGACACTCCTTACCATTTATTTGCTGAGTCTGCATATGAGGGTGACAATCTCACCTCTGTGCTGGGCTTCGTTATGACACCTTCTGTTTTACCTGAGGGCTTCACATGTTATGCTCGAGCATGTAAATCTTCTCTGAGACCTTCCGGCTATTATGGACCCACGATCTGACCCACTGCCCTAAGCCCAGGCATGAGCATCACCGTTTTTTTTTTTTTTTTTATTGGCTGGGTTTAGGAATGACAATCATCACTGTGCCTGTGAACTAAGTCCATAAATGAGTCACCATCCCACCTGTGACTGGATCCACAAATGACAGTCTCAGTTTCAACTGTGGACCTCATCTGTGAGTCAGATTCAGAATCTCACCAGTGGGATATGTCCATGTGTTAGGGTAAATGTTCTAACTGTTGGCTGGATGTACATATAAGAGACACAATCTAAACTTTGTGTTGGGTCCTTTTATGACATTCTCTCTACCACCCATGGACATTATATAATATGTGTGAGTGCTGTAATCCTCTGTGACTTTAGTACCACTAAAAAACTCAGGACCTTACTTGTTCTTGGCATAGCTGCAAGGGGTAACAGCTCTCCTGTTGTCTGGGACCAGGCATAAGAGTAAACACCATGCCTGTAAGCTGGATCCAACCTGTGGCTAGATCTACATATGACAGACAACTTAAACTAGATTGTCTTCATGTGAGATTCAGAACCCCATTAGTGGGCTTTTTCCATGTGTGATGTTGACAATCCGTTTTTGTTTTAGAGATGGAGACTCACTGTGTCACCCAGGCAGGAGTGCAGTGGCACAATCTCGGCTCACTGCAACCTCTGCTTCCCAGTTTTAAGTAATTCTCCTGCCTCAACTTCCTGAGTAGCTAGGATTATAGAAGCCCACCACAACTCCCAACTAAGTTTTGTATTTTTAGTGAGACAGGGTTTCACCATATAGTTCAGGTTGGTCTTGAACTCCTGAACTCAAGTGATCCACTCTCTTTGGCCTCCCAAAGTTCTGGGATTTCAGGCTTGAGCCACCATGCCCAGCTGAGGGTGACAATGTTAGCTGTCAGCACAGTGTTCCTATAAGAGGCACAATCTCCCCTGTGCTGTGAACCCTGTTATTACAGTCTCTGTACTACCCAAGGGCTCTAGATGATATGCATCAAATGTAACAATCCTCTGTTACCATTGTACAAGTTGGACACCTGAAACCTTACCCATGCCCATAAAGCTGTCTATAATAATAAAAATCTCTCTTATTGACTGGGTTTATGTATAAAATTCATCAACATACCTGTGAGCTGGGCAAGGTATACGTAACAATCCACCCTGTGGACAGGCCCCATGAAGAAGAGTCACATTACCTTGACGCTGGACCCAGTGATATGTGACCATCCACCATGTGGACAGGGACAAGGCATCAAAGGAGAGTAACATTAACTAGATAATTGGAACTGAGATATGTCAGAATGCCCTCTGAGTGGGGACTCAGACAGAAGAGTCACATTATTTGGGTGCAGAGCCCAGGAATATGTCACCGTGGGCTTTGTCCATGTGACAAAGTGACAATTCTTACTGTTGGCTGTGTGTGCCTATGAAAGTCACAATCTAACCTGTGTGCTGGGCCTTGTTATGACACTTTCTGTACCACCCAAGAAGTTTATGAAATGTGCAAGTGAAAGGCCGAAATGGGTTTGCTGGACATTACCCATTTGACTAAGCCTAACTAGGACAGTCAAAATTTCTCCTAATGGGTCATGCATGGTGGCTCACACCTGTAATTCCAGCACTTTGGAAGGCCGAGGTGGGTGGATCACGGGGTCAAGAGATCGAGACCATCCTGACAACCATGGTAAAACCCCATCTCTACTAAAAATACAAAAACTAGCTGGGTGTGGAGGCGTGCACCTGTAGTCCCAGCTACTAGGGTGGCTGAGGCAGGAGAATTGCTTGAACCCAGGAGGTGGAGGTTGCAGTGAGCCAAAATCATGCCACTGCACTCCAGCCTGGCACCTGGCGACAGAGCAAGACTCTGTCTCAAAAAAAAAAAAAGTCTCAGTCTGTAAGAGAGTGTGCCTCTGACCTAACTCGGTCCGATGTCCCTTCCAGGTTTAGGATAAACCTGTTAGCTGTTGAGCCACCCTTTGTGTTTCTCTCATCTTCGTTTACTTCTTGCAATAGTAAGAGCCCCCAAGTCTACAATAAACAAAAAATCAGCTAAACATGGTGGCATTGGTGACATGCACCTGTGTAGTCCAAGCTAGTCAGGATGCTGAGGTGGGAGGATCATTTGAGTCCAGAAAGTCAAGGCTGCGGGGAGCCAAGATTGCACCAGTGCACACCAGCCTTGGTGGAAAAGAAAGATCCCTGTTACAAAAAAAAAAAATCTGTACTGCTGTTACTGATATTAGTAGCAGCCTGTTTTGTTTGTTTTCTCAAATGTTTACTTTTAAAAAATGATACAGGCCAGATGTGGTGGCTCATGCCTGTCATCCCAGCACTTTGGGAAGCCAAGGTAGGTGATTCACTTGAGGTCAGGAGTTCCAGACCAGCCTGGCCAACATGGTGAATTTGTGTCTCTATTAAAAATATGAAAGCCAGGTGTGGTGGCACATGCCTGTAATCCCAGCTATTCAGGATGCTGAGGCAGGAGAATAGCTTGAAACCAAGATTACAGTGAGCCAAGATTGTGCCACTGCACTCTAGCCTGGGTCAAAAGAAAAAAAAAAAAGAGAATACAATCCAGGTGCAGAGGCTCACCCCTGTAATCCCAACAGTTTGGGAGACCAAGATGGGCAGATCATCTGTGGTCAGGAGTTTGAGACCAGCCTGACCAACATGGAGAAACCCTGTCTCTACTAAAAATACAAAATTAGTTGGTCGTGATGGTGGGTGCCTGTAATCCCAGCTACTCTGGAGGCTGAGGCAGAAGAATCACTTGAACCAGGGAGGCTGAGTTTGCACTGAGCTGAGATCGCAATCATTGCACTCCAGCCTGGAGTGGAATCATTGCATTCCAGTAACACAATGAAACTTCATCTCAAAAAAAAAAAAAATGCTGGGTGTGATCGGCTCACGCCTGTAATTCAAGCACTTTGGAAGGCTGAGGCAGGTGGATCATGAGGTCAGCAGATCGAGACCATCCTGGCCAACATGGTGAAAACCCATCTCTACCCCGGCATGGTGGCATGCAACTGTAGTCCCATCTACTCGGGAGGCTACTGTGGCAGGGGAATCACTTGAACCTGGAGGTGGAGGTTTCAGTGAACAGAGATTGCACCACTGCACTCCAGCCTGTGACAGAGCAACCCTCCATCTCAAAAAAATAAAATAAAATAAAAAAAATAAGAAAAGAGATAGTATGGGTGAATTTTGAAATGTTCTATTCAATCTATGTGTAAACGTAATTTGTTTTAATAAATGAAACTAAAAGTTTTTTTAAATTTTTAAACATTGTTGTGTACTGAATAACGTGTTACTCTACAAAATATTAACCTATTCACCTTGCTCAAGATTTTAAATAGTATATGGTAATGATGAAAACTGGACAATGTAGGTTAGTATTGAGAGTGACAGGAGGCAGCCAAATGCCAAGGCATTTGATTTTATCATACACAGTTTATACTACATGTATTGCTTTTTAAGATCTCCAACAAAATAAAGTATTAAATAAAACAAAGTTTAATTTCTGAAAACATTTCCATTAAGATTTGTAAAGGCAGAGGAGAAAATTAAAAATCTGGGTGTGCTTTATTTATTTGCATTATTGGTCTACTTTATTAAAATATAATCTTCAAAAGGCATTGTAGCCAGCTCTGCAGGCTTCTAGAATTATGTTGAATTTATTGCTTTTTTCCAAGATAAAGAATAGCATATTAAACTACCATAATAGGAGGGAGGGGGAAGATGGTGCTCTAGAAGCAACTCACGATTGCAGCTCTCAGTCAAGACACAGAGGGTGAGTTCACACCGCATTTCCAGATGGATCTTTATAGCCCACAGAGCGGGGAAAAGCCCAGGTGTAAGAGGGAGGCAGGACGCCAGCACAGCGGTCTCTGCTGGCACGGCCAGGCAGCCGGTGTCACAGCGCAGTGGCACAGCGCACCAAACACACGGGTCTGGGCGCCCTGATAAACCGGCAATTTGAGACTTGGGAGAACAGACTGCCATGTTCATCTGATTGAATGGGATTTGGATGGTGAGCCAGACCAGAAGACTTCGGGGACGTAAAGTGTGAACCAGCGCAGCGGGTTGCTGCATGGGAAATCACACAGATCCCGGTGCCCTTTTGGCTGGTGGCTGAGGCACCTGGGAGATAGTCAACCCTACAACTTAAAAAAAAAAAAAGCAAAAAGCAAAAAGGCTCGGAAGCAGGGAACCAAGTGATCAGGCTCGACGGGTCCCACCCCCACAGGGACAAGCAATACGGCGATTTGGAGCGCTCAGGGTTGAGAGTTCCACTGCGGGCACAGCTGAACCCATGGCTGTGCAGCTCGGTGGGGGAGGGGCGTCCGCCATTGCTGAGAGTTTCTGCCCCTACTGAGGTACCCGCCCATTGCTGATGCAGTCAGCTATTGCCGAGGCAACTCGCCATAACAGAGAGACTCCGCCAACAGGGCAGAGCCCACGTCAGCAGGGCGGAGCCTATGTCAGCAGGGCGGAGCCCACAGCAAAAGGGCGGACCTCATGCCTGCAGGACGCAGCCTCGGCAGCCAAATAGTGACTAGACTGCCTCTAAGCTGGGCAGGACAGTGCAACGAATACTCACAAATAATAATACTCACAGAGCATCTGAGGAAAAAAAGGGGTTTCCGGAGTTCTGCCGCAACAGACTTAAACGGACTTGCCTAGCAACACTGAATGAACAACGGAGCTCACAGATCAGCACTTGAGCTCCTATAAAGTACAGACCGTCTCCTTAAGCAGCTCCCTGACCCCCGTATACCCAAAGAATCACCTCAAAAAGGACTGATCAGACTGACATTTGGTGGGCATCATTCTGGGACAAAGATAGAAGAAGAAACTGGTAGCATCCCTCACTGTTCCACAGCTGCTACAGGTATACCCCAGGCAAGCAGAGCCCAGAGTGCACCTCAGCAGTCTTAGAGCAGAGGGGCTAGACTGTTAGAAGAAAAACTAAGAAACAGAAATACTTCATCATTAACAATCTGGGCCTCCACTCAGAGACCCAATCGAAAAATCAGCAAATACTCAGATGACAGGAGGATAAATCCACAAAGATGGGAAGAAACCAGCGCAAAAAGGAGGAAAACAGCCCCGAAACCAGAACACCTCACTGCCTACAAAAGACCAAAACTCCTCACCAGCAAGGGCACAAAGCTGGACGGAGAATGAGAGTGATGGAATGACGGAATCAGACTTCAGAAGGTGGGTAATGAGGAACTTCTGTGAGCTAAAAGAACATGTTCTAAATCAGTGCAAAGAAGCTAAGAACCTTGAAAAAAGATTTGAGGAAATGATAACAAGAATGGACAACTTAGAGAGGAATATCAATGAATTGAAGGAACTGAAAAACACAACACGAGAACTTCGTGAAGCATGCACAAGTTTCAACAGCTGAATTGACCAAGCAGAAGAAAGGATATCAGAAGTCGAAGATCAACTCAATGAAATAAAACGAGAAGCCAAGATTAGAGAAAAAAGCACAAAAAGGAATGAACAAAGTCTCCAAGAAATATGGGACTATGTGAAGAGACCTAATCTATGTTCGATAGGTGTACCAGAATGTGACGAAGAGAATGAATGCAAACTGGAAAATACTCTTCAGGAAATTATCCAGGAAAATTTCCCCAACCTAGCAAGGCAGGCCAACACCCAAATCCAGGAAATCCAGAGAACACCACAGAGATACTCCGCAAGAAGAGCAACCCCAAGGCACGTAATCATCAGATCCACCAGGGTTGAAATGAAGGAGA
>JAPYYA010000129.1:0-21123 GCA_028533165.1 Leontopithecus rosalia | reverse complement strand
ATTTCCTTCCTTCCCTTCCCTCTCTCCCTCCCTCCCTCCCTCCCTCCCTTCCTCCCTTCCTTCCTTCATCGCTTCCTTCCTCCCTCCCTTCCTCCTTCCCTCCCTTCCTGCCTTCCTCCCTTCCTCCCCACCCCGCAAAAAAAAAATACTCTTGTTTTAAGATAAAACTCAGAAGGACAAGAAACCATTGATCAGGGCCATATTTCGAAACAAATAATATTCACCAAAGTTCAATGCCGGAAATAGAACACTATGTATTTCAAACAGTAAGGGGTATAATGTAGGGTATTAGAAACTTACATGCATTGTTGGAAAGGTTGGAGAAGTAGGAGTTAGGAAATGACTATCCAATTAATGAGTGTAAGGTTATATCACCATAGCTGCAATGCAGGAGTCAGAAGGATACTGTGCTATCCCAGCCGCCACCACTGCAACTAATGTTGCCACAAATAACTCCCACCTGACACACATAAAGCCAAAGACAAGACACTGAGAAGCTAAGTCCAGCCACCACAACTGCCTCTGCCCGTAGTCATGATTGTCAGCACCCATTAACAGGAAGCTGCTCTCTGATTCTCTTCCACCTTCCAGACCCAAGAGAGTGCACCTAATTGGTACCTAATTGGCAGAAATTAATTTGCATTTATAGTTATAGCTACAAAGATATCTGAGAAATGAAGATTGTAGTTTTCCTTCCCCCAGGGGAAAGTGTATAAAAAGGAAAACAGATAAAAATGAATGCTGAGAAGCTATTTGACCATAGCCAACATGTCCTTAGAATTTTATATCATCAGGAGAAAATGTGATGATTTAATATTGAAATGGAACATAATATAAAGAAGCATAGTGTTGGAGGCTGATGTCCTGTAATGTGAACTACAAAGTAATATCTCCATTAAACTGTGTGTGAGCTCCTTGGAGGAAGGATTACTATCTTATTGATCTCTGTATTTTTAATCTGATTAAAAATAATTGATGTAAGATGGACATTGAATAACAATTTATTAAATAAATGAGTCAAATAAAATACGTTACTCCAACACAGCTGACCAAGGCTCTTCATTTATTTGTTAACATTAAAACTTCAACTACTCATGCTAGGTGCAGTGGCTCACACCTGTAAACTTAGCATTTTGGGAGACTGAGATGGGAGGATTGTTTGAAACCAGGAGTTTGAGATAAGTCTGTGTAACATAGTGAGACCCCATCTCTAGAAAAATAAACCAATTTAGCCAGGCATGGTGGCATGCTTCCCAAGTAGCTGATGTCATCTCAGCTACTGGGAGGCTGAGGCAGGAGTTTTACTTGAGCCCAGGAGTTTGAGGTTGCAGTGAGCTATGATCATGCCACTGCACTCCAGCCTGGACAACAGACCAAGATGGAAAATAACTTCAAGTATCATAGTTCAAGTAAATAAACTTTTTTCCATTTTCCCTCCAACAGAGATATATGTAATTTATACATACATATATGTATATATATATACACATATACATACACATTCATACACCATTGGATAGTTAGTTACTCATATTTCGCTACATTTATCTTTTAAGAATAGAATATTCTTCAGCATAAATGAATTTCAGTTATCAAATTTAGGAAATGGAACTTTGACATAGTTCTAATATTTAATATACAGTCTATATTCAGATTTCACCTTTTCTTTTAAAATTTAAGAGTTGATAAAGGACCATATATTGTATTTAGTTGTCATTTCCCTTTCCTGTCCTTTAATCTAGAAGGTCTCCATTCATTATTTATTTATCTGTCTATGTCCATTTATTTTCATTTTTCATAACATGGTCATTCTTTCAGTGTAGGTTGATACTTTGCAAAATGTCCTTCAGTTTGCATTAGTTTGACTGTTGTTTCATAACTGGAGTCAGGTTTACATTTTTTACATTAGGGTCAGTAGTACTTTGTGGGTGATGCTGTGTTTTCAGTGCATGACATCAAGAGGCACTGATGTCAGTTTGTCCTGTTATCAGTGGTGTTATGTTTGATCACTTAATTATTAGTAGTAATTTTATTTTGAGGCTTACATAGTGTCCTCAATATAGGTGTACTGTCATTGTGCTGAATGTCTTCTAGTTTCTAGAGACTTATGTATACAAAAGGGATATGTTTTAAATTATTTTTCAGCAACATTAGAAAGTGTTAGAAAAAAACTTTATGTGATTTTGACAATTTTTTATTTGAGCAAAAAATAACTAATGAATTGGGCAGCACTCAAAACCATGAGAGGTACCAAGAACTTGCTCTAGTGGCATGACCAGCAAGATTTTACAAGTTGAACATGGAAGTAAAATGAAATTACCTGATTTGGCTGAAGCTAGATGTTTGCCTTATTTGGGCATAGTATGCTGGATGTCCCTAGTTATATAGCCAATTAGCTGATTAGCTATCTGTGATTGACTGAAGCTCAATGCAAAATTAATCAGTTATTAGGAATGCCTCTAAATTAAGCTTCTGTTTGCTTATGGAAGAGTTCTGGTTACAGAAACAACCCCAGGCTAACAGCCTCCTGCTTATCTTGCTTTAACAGAGATAGACAATATTTCTTGTCAGCTATTTTCTCTAAGGAGTTTGGCACCCACTTATTACACAACTATAACTCTTATAAATTCAACAGACAGGAGATTGAATAAAGCAGAAAACACTAATGTGAATATAAAAGTTTTGGGCGATGCCAGGAAATTATCTCTGTAAACAGATTCTCAAGTAGAGGTGAGCCTTCCTGGAAGCTTGTTTCTTTATTTTGGATTCTGCTCTTTGCCTCAATATTTAACTTGAAGTGGTGATCTGCACAGAATTTCCAGACCCAAGCCAGGAAATAACTAAGTTCTGCAGCATTTCCCACACATAGGACTTTTCTCTAAATACTCTGATGGTCTTAATCCAGAACTTTGCTTGGATTAGTGTTTTTTTCTTTTTTTGAAATTTTTTGGAAAAGAGGACTCTTTACTAGTAGGAAAAAGATGGTTCTCTGAGATTTACTATCATACACGTAACCTAGTGAACTAGAAGCACTTGTGGGATGTTGTAGAACTGGAAACTAGCTTTATCACAGATGGAAGTTTCACGTCAAAGAGGAAGATTGATATAAATTTTTCTTTTCCCCAGATACAGTAGTCAGATTTTCCTGACTGTGTTTACAGAATAACTTAGATTAAGAATACAGTTTGTGAGAAACACTTAAACATGTAAAGCAAATGTTAGCAGAAATGAAGGGAGAAATAGACAGCAATATAACAGTAGTAGGAGACTTCAGTACTCCACTTTCAACAATTAATAGATCATCCAAAAGGACAATTAAGAACGGAACAGTGGACTTGAACAACACTATAGACCCAAATGGACTTAAAAGGCAAACACAGAACATTCCATCAGTAGCAGAATACACATTACATTCAAGCTCACATGGAACATTCTCCAATACAGATCATAGGTTAGGCCACAAAACAAGTGTTCACAAATTTAAGAAGATTGAAATCATATCAAGTATCTTTTTCAACCACAATGGTATAAAGTTAGAAACCAATAATAGGAGAAAAATTGGGAAATTAACAAATACATGGAAATTAAACACCACTCTCCTGAACAACCAAGAAGAAATCAAAAGGGAAGTTTTAAATATTTTCAGATAAATGAAAATGGAAACACAAATTAGCAAAACTTATCAGATGCAGCAAAAGCTGTTGTAAGAGGTAAGTTTATAGTTATGAACATCTACATCAAGAATGAAGAAATATCTCAAATAAACAACCTAATTTGATATCTCAGCAAGACAGATGAGATTGTGTGTGTTCAGCCTGTACAGCTGTATATCAGTGGAATAGAAAAGAAAGAACAAACTAAGCCCAGGGTTAGTAGAAAGAAAGAAATATTATAATTAAAAATCAGGACAGAAATAAAGACTAGAAAAACAATAGAAAGGATCAATGAAACAAAGAGTTGATGCTTTGAAAAGATTAAAACATGGACAAATATTTAGCTAGGCTAAGATAAAACAGAAAACTCAAATAAATATTATAAATGAGAAAAATAGACATACAAATGACACGACAGAAATACAAAGGATCATAAGATACTACTAAGAACAACTATACACCAACAAACTGCATTAGAAGAAATGAATAATTCATAGAAACATACACACTACCGAGACTGAATCATAAATTAAAAAAATAGAAAGTCTGGGCCGGGTGCGGTGGCTCACGCCTGTAATCCCAGCACTTTGGGAGGCCAAGGTGGGTGGATCACAAGGTCAAGAGATCGAGACCATCCTGGAAAACAAGGTGAAAGCCCGTCTCTACGAAATATACAAAAATTAGCTAAGCATGGTGGTGCGTGCCTGTAGTCCCAGCTACTTGGGATGCTGAGGCAGGAGAATTGCTTGAACCCAGGAGGTGGAGGTTGTAGTCCCAGCTACTTGGGAGGCTGAGGCAGGAGAATTGCTTGAACCCAGGAGGTGGAGGATGCGGTGAGCCGAGATCATGCCATTGCACTCCAGTCTGGGTAACAAGAGCGAAACTCCATCTCAAAAAAAAATAGAAAATCTGAATAGGACAATGATGACTATGGAGATTGAATCAGTAATAACCTTCCAACAAAGAATTGTTACAGTAATGCTAACTTCATAAATAAGTTTGGAAGTCCTCCTCTTCAAGTTTTTGGAAAAGTTTGAGGAGGATTGGTGTTAATTTTATAAATATTTGGTAGGATCATTACCATGTGTATTAGTCCATTGTCACACTGCTAGACACTCTCCTCTCTCTTATACCCAGCCCTGTGACAACTCGGGAAAGACAAAAAAAATCACTTAAATAGGACAGCACTGAACCCATCTTTAGACCTTTCTGTTTCACATGATTTCCTATGAAATGATTGTCTTCTCTTGTTACCATTTATTTGTTTATTAATTTATTTTGAGACAGTCTCACTCTGTCACCCAGGCTGGAGTGCAGTGGAACCATTTTGACTTACTGTGCCTCAGCCTCCTGTGTAGTGGTGATTACAGGAACACACCACCACGCCCAGATAATTCTTTTTTGTATTCTTGGTAGAGATGGGGTTTCACTATATCGGCTGGGCTGGTCTCGAACTCCCCGCCTCAGGCAATCTGCCTATCTTGGCCTCCTAAAGTGCTGGGATTACACACAAGAACCACCACACCCAACCTCTTGTTACCTTTCAATAATGGAAGAAATTCTGCTAAAATATATTGCCTTTTTTCAGTGAATAAAAATTAATTCAGATAGTACTTAGAAGAAGTATTCAAGAGGAAAATAAGATTTCAAATTTATTTCTCTGATTTCTGGGGCTGTGGCCAGCTCCTAGTTGCTCAGTAATCTCAGAATACACACACACTCACTCACACACACTCAGGTTTTTATTAGTTTTGTCAAAGTTAATTATATTACAGATTGGAATATTTAAATAATAGGATTCCTAGATACTCTAGAATCTTTTTTTTTTCTTTTTGTAGCCGATTGCATTTTCTAAAGAGGGCCACCAAGCTTCCCAATCCCCTTTTTTTTGTATATCTAATTCCAAAAATGGATAACTTACTGTAATCTTTATGATTTTATAATTTATAGACTAAATACAAACTCCAGTGGATAAGTTTGACTTAATTAAAATTAAAAACTTCTGCACTGTGAAGTACAATATCAAGTGAATGAGGGGACGAGTCACAGAATGAGAGAAAATATTTGCCAAAGACACACCTGATAAAAGACTATTATCCAAAATATACAAAGAACTCTTAAAATTCAATAAAAAGAAAATGAAACCATCCAATTTAAAAAATGGACCAAGTTCTTAACAGACATCTCATGAAGAAGATATACAAATGGAAAATAAGCATCTGAAAAGATGTTCCACATCTTATGTCATCAGGGAAATGCAAATTAAAACAACAATGAGGCAATGAGGCGCCGCTACACACCTATTAGAAAGGCCATAATCTGGAACACTGATAACACCAAATGCTAGCAAGGAGGTGGAGCAATAGACCTCTCATTTCTTGCTGGTGGGAATGCAAACTGGTACAGCCACCTTGGAAGACAATTTGGCAGTTTCTTACAAAATTAAACATATTCTTACCTAAGACTAAGTAACTGCACGTCTTCGTATTTACCCAAAGCAGTCACAAATTTATGTTTACACAAAACCCAGCACATACATGTTTACAGAGGCTTCACTTATAATTGCCCAAACTTGAACGCAGTCAAGATGTCCTTTAGTAAGTGAATGGATAAATATATTGTGATTCATCTAAACAGTGGAATAGTATTCAGCACTAAAAGAAATAAACTTATCCAGCCACAAAATGACATGAAGGAACCTCAAATGCATAAACTAGGTAAAAGAATCCAAACTGAGAAGGCTACATACTGTATAATTTCAACTAAATGACATTCTTGAAAAGACAAAACTACGGAGACAATGAAAAGATCATTGCTTGCCAGGAGATGTGGAAGGAATGAACAGCAAAACAGACAGGATTCTCAGGGCAGTGGAAATACTCTGCAAAATACTGTAATGGTGGATACATGTCATTATACATTTTCCCAAACCCACAGAATCTACAAAACCAAGAGTGAACCCTAATGTAAAATGGATTTGGGGTGATTATGGTGCATGTGTAAATGTAGGTTCATCAATTATAATACATTTACACTCTGGGGGTAATGGTGATAATGGGGGAAGCTATGCATGTTTTGAAGCAGGGAGCATATGGGAAATCTCCGTACCTTCCTCCAAGACTGCTCTAAAAAAAGAAAGTCTTAAAAAAGAACAAAAACCATAGAGGAGTTAAAAGGATGATTAGCAAATTGGAAAAATGTAGTTGTATATGTTAAGTGGGGGTAAAGTACTGAAGTATTATTAAAACCGAGATGGTAGTCATGTTAAAAAATATTATATACATGGGGAAAATTTGGCAATAAACAACACATGCACACGTGCAAACACCACACACACACGCACCCAACACCCAAATATACCCCAGCCAATATTCAATAGTAGTTGAAAAACAAAACAATTAAAACAAAAATCTTATTTACCAAAGGGAGAGAGAAAAGGTAAGGAAACTTCAGGTAAACACCATATACTGGTCATCTAAATAAATAAAATAATAAAATAATAAAGTATATTATGGGAAAAGAAACATCCATGGGAAATCATTTATCAGATTCCTTTTTTGGCATTAGAATATATTCCTTGGCAGGAAATCTTGACTCCCTGCTCCAGGCTGGCTAGGTAGTTTTCTCTAGCATAGCATTTTCTCAAGGTCCCATCTTAATAGGGCATTAGGAATAATTTTAAGTATGTATGTTTGTGTCTGAATTGCCATAGTAGTTCAGTTGTTATTGGTGGCGATATCCGTTGTACTTTGTCTTAGTTTTAGCCTTGGTGACACTTCCAGTCAGATGAATCAATCATAAGCCACTACTCTCTAAGCTTGGAGTTTTTATTGATGTTTCTACCCTCTTGAAACCTCCCCATTCACTTTAGAAACTCCATTTAATTTGTTAAAAGCCACTTCTAGGGATCTCTGCCTCTCAAGCCATCCTTCCCAAATTCTGTTTACTAAGCTAATTTGTTTGCTTATTTTGAGGATCAAGCCCACTTTCACGGGATTAAACTCTGCTATTTGGGACCTGTTCATCCACATTACATGTTGTTCTATGCTTAATGGCCCTTGTCTCAGGGCAGGGATGAAGGAAAATGGATTGGGAAGAAGCAGATGAAGCTTTTTCTTGCCTAATTTGGCTTTATCGTATCACCAGTCACTGCACTGAAAATTCCAAATCTAGAAGTAGAATGAGCCGGTAGATTATTGCATATCCACCATTTTCTTTTTCCTACAGGAAGGGCAAATTGGGTAGAAGGGAAGATAAGTTTAATTTTGTGGGTTTGAATATGAGCCTATCAGCAAATTTCCAAGAGAAAATGTTTTGAAGATACTTTGAAATTTGAAATAAGAAAGTATAGTAGAGCTAGGAGATTGGGATTGGAGAAGTAGTTTTGGAATCTACTTTCAGCAAATTTTATAGTTGAAATCCTGAGTACATTTAACCTCAGCAAGGAAGTAAATCTATGGTGAGAAAGAATTTCGGATAATTAAATAGGGTAAGTAAGCTAGCATGTCTCATATACACTAAAATGCAATGAAATATTGATTTTGATTTTTAATTTATAATTATGATAATAGCTATTGTTATTAAAAGGAGGAAGATGAATCAGAAATGGATTACTCATAGGGAAGGAAGAGAATAATGAAAATTAAAAAGCCAAGGGAGAATACTAGAAACTTCCAATAATGTCTCTAATATCGAATGTGCCAGAAAGGTCAGTGTCATTGACTGACAGAAATTCATGATATTTGGTAAAGGAGAGAATCATCAGTGATGATGTTAGGGGTAAGAGTAAGAGTACATGAAATTACAATGAGAATTAAGGTCAGAAATGGGGCATTTGTTTAGATTATTGACATAAAAATGGAGGGTGCTATGGACTGGTAAGTAGAAAGGACATTAAAATGAAGTGGAAAAGTATTATAAACCAGGAGACATAAATACATTTCAGAATGGAAAGGCAGGGGAAAGAAGCGGGGATGCAGCTTGTAGTGAGGAAAATATTGAACTATTATAGGATGGTGATGGTGGGTGGTAATCTAACAAAGAAAATAGGAAGGAGTGTGGGGGTTGTCTCAAGAATTGCTCTTCATCTCTGAACTCAGCCAGAGGTGGTGTGGAGCCTACCATACCACACAAGAACTTGTTCCATTCTTACTAGGTGACATATATTCTCTATTTCATAGATTTTGTTTCCTTTCAACATCAGTTGAAACTTTCCACCTCGCTTTGGCATCATATTTATATTCTTTTTTTTTTTTTTTTGAGGCAGAGTTTTGCTCTTGTTGCTCAGGCTGGAGTGCAATGGCACAATCTCAGCTAACCGCAACCTCCGCCTCCCAGGTTCAAGCAATTCTCCTACCTCAGCCTCCCTGTATTTATATTCTATTTGCCTATACATCTCACAATATAGCTTACTTATGCAATGCCATATAGAATTGTGTCATAGACACATAAGAAGGGTGAAACAACTGTGAACCTCATGCCCAGTGTAATGTAAAGTGTTTGCAAGAATGGAATGATTACTCTTATTCAATACTCAAACATATATATATATATATATATATATATATATATATATATATAAAACAAGAATTATTTTCATAGATATCCAGAAAGTCTTCAAGATGAATTACTTCAGAATTGTGAGTAGATACAAGAAAAAAGCATATTTTATTCTTTTAATCTAAGGGTTTTAAAACAAGATTATTTTTCTGAATTGCTTTATCATGTATTTTTTTGTTTACTTGTGTTTTTTTGGGCTCAGTTTCGATAGACTTGACAAAATCAACTTCAAATTCTGTTATTGTCCTCCCTTACTCACCTCCTAGTGTCAAAATATGTGCAAAGGCTGAGATTTTGATTTAAAAACATGGATACATCCATAGAGGTTATCAGAGGAGACTGTATCTTCATAACACTCTCTGATTTTTGTGTGCAATGTGGATATAGAGAATCTAAAGTTGATGTAAATACATTTTCAATTATAATTAGAACGGAACAAAAACAACGGTCAATAGATTTTTTTTCTTTTTGAGGCTCTAAGAAGCCTCCAACAGAAATTACATTTTGGGACAGCAGTGCAAGGATGTTATATAGAAAAAAATGAATTAATTGTAGCCATTATGATTATTTCATCTGAGGGAAAGAAAATCTTTTAAACTTCTTATTGAATCCACCTGAACCCAGTCTTCCTTTGTGCAAGCCTCAGAAGGATATTGTCATGTGGTTTATGTTATTCTTTTATGTTTGTACTTCACAACTTTGTGATATTTACGTCAGTGCCAATGATCAGAGAGAATTTGTTCACTCCATTCTTTCTCAGACTCTGGATTGATTCACACAAATTGAGGCAGTGTGTAGAAAGGTTTCAATAATTTCAGACAGGTCATGGATTGAAGAATCATATAGAGTGTTAATTGAAAATACCAGATTGTATGCTGTTTCCTTCCTAATTTCCTAGTTAAAAAGCTGGCTGGAGTTTTCTTTTATGTCACATAATGTATCTCTACTCTTTTTTTATATTAGCTTTTGGTTGTTGCATGGTTGAAACATCATATTGAAACTTGTTTTAAGCCAAATTATTATAAACCATTTGATTGTGTGTTTTATTTTTCTACTATTTCTTCTATCTAGATTATTTAGATTGAAAAGATAAATTCAAGTACACCAGATGTAAGATAATTCTGGGGTAACAGAATGTCATAGTCTGTTTCAAAAATATTTTGTTGTAACATTTCATGAGGAAATATGTCTGTGATTTTTCATTTTATAGAACTATGACTTATATTTCTTAAAGAGGGTATTGGAAAACAATGCTTCTTGATCAAATGGCTGTCATATTCATGGACCCCATAAAGAATCCTGAATATGAGTGTGTTTAGGGTAACTTTAAAAATATCTAGGTAAAAGCTATAAATGTGAATTTAAAAAAATTATCTATTTTATTTTTAATTAACACATAATAGTACATATTTATACATAATTGAACATATGTATGATGTTTATATACATGTATATGTTGTGCAAAAATAAAAGATATTTAGCACATCCATCACCTCATACATTTATCCTTTCTTTGTGCTGAGAACATTCAAACTCTCTTTTCTATTTTGAACTATGCAATACAACATTGTTTACTATGTTCATCATACTGTGCAATAGAACACCAGAACTTATTCCTCCTACGTAACTGTAACCTTGGTATCTGTTGACCAATTTTTCCCTGTCCTCCTTTCCTTCTTCTCTCCCAGCCTCTGTTAACTGCTATTCTGCTCTCTACTTCAATAAGATCAACTTCTTTAGATTTCACATTTTCATGAAATCGTGCCATATTTTTCTTTCTGTGCTTGACGTATTTCTTTTAAAGAAACCAAATAATACAAATGCTAGTGTGGATATGAAGAAAGGGGAACTATACTTTTGTTGGGAATGTAAATTACTATAGCCATGAAGAAAAATAATATGGAGATTCCTCAAAAAAATTAAAAGTAGATCTATCTTGTAATCCAGTAATCTCATTATAAGGTATATAAAAGAAAGAAATGAAATTAGTATTTGAAGAATATCTGCACTCCCATGCTTACTGCACTGCTATTCACAATAACCAAGATATAGAACCAACCTATATCTATATCAACAGATGAATGGACAAAAAAGCATAATGTAATTCTACAATGTAATATTATAATGTGACATATAAACATAATGTAATACTATTCAGCCATAAAAAAGTAAGAAACCTGTTCTATTGTAATGAGGTGATGTCTCATTGAGGTTTCAATTTGCATTTTTCTGATGATTAATGATGCTGAGGATTTTTACAATATACCTGTTGATCATCTAATCAATAGATATGGCTTCTTTAGGGAAATATATGTTCAGGTTTTTTGCTCATGTTAAAATTGGATAATTTAGTGTTTTTGTTGTTGAGATGTTAGAGTTTCTTATATATTGTGGATATTAACCCCCCATCGGGTTCATAGTTTGCAAATATTTTCTTCCGTGCTGTATGCTGTCTTTTCATTCTTTATTTACTTTGCTGTGCATAAGATTTTTAGTCAGATGCAATCACATTTTTCTAAGTTCTGTTCTATTGCTTGTGCTTTTGGGTATCATACAAAACATTTTTGCCCAAACTAATGTCATGAAGCATTTCACCTATGTTTTCTTGTAGTAGTATTTTTTAAAAATTGTTTTGGGTTTTATATTTAAGGCTTTTTGAGTTGATTTGTGTATTTGGTGAGAGATAAGGATCTAGTTTCATTCTTTTGCATGTGGATATCCAGTTTTCCCAGCACCAATTATTGAAGAGACTGTTTCTTTCTCCGTTGTGTATTTGTGGCAACTTGGCAAAAAATCAATTGGTTGTAAATACATATATTTATTTCTGTGTTCTCTATTGTGTTCTATTTTTCTATGTGTCAGTTTTTATGCTGTTATCATGCTGTTTTGCTTACTATAGCTTTGTAGCATATTTTGAAATCAGTGACATTCTTTCATTTTTGTTCGTTTTTCTCAAGATTGCTTTGGCTTTTATCATGATGTCTTCTGTGGTTCCATACAGATTTTAGGATTTTTTTTGTATTTCTCTGAAGAATGTAATTGGTATTGTGATAAGAATTGCTATGAATCTGCAGAGTGCTTTGGGTAGAAGGGTCATTTTAACCATATTCTTCCAATCTATGAGCATGGAATATTTTTCCACTTATTTTTATCTTCTTGAGTTTATTTAATCAATGTTTTATAGTTTTCAGTGTAGAAATATTTTACTTCTTGGTTAAATTTATGCCTAAGTATTTTATTTTTTTGTAGCTATTGCAAATGGGATTATTTTCTTAATTTATTTTTCCAATAGTTCACCATTAGTGTATAGAAACACTACCGATTTTTGTATATTGATTTTATTTTCTGCAACATTTTGAATGTATTAGTTCTAACAAGTTTTAGTGGAGTCTCTAGCGTTTCTATATATAAGACAATGTCATTTGCAAACAATGACAATTTAGCTACTTTCTTTCCAAGTTGGATGTCATTTATTTCTTGATTTTGCCTAATTGCTCTGAGTAGAAGTGGCGAAAGTGGACATCCTTCTCTTATTCCCAGTTTAATAATTAGGAGATTATTAGAGGTTTCAGCATTTCTCCCTTCAATGTGATACTAGCTTTGGGTTTGTCATGGATGGTCTTTATTGTGTTGAGGCACATTTTTTCTATCTCTAATTTATTGAGGATTTTCAGCATAAAGTCATGTTGAATTTTATCAGATACTTCTTGTGCACTATTGAAATGATTATGTGGTTTTTGTTTTTGGTTCTGTTAGTGTGATGTATGATGTTTATTGATTTTCATATGTTTAACCATTCTTGCATCCCTGGGATAAATCCCATTAGATCCTGGTGAATGACCTTTTTAATGTGTTGTTGAATTTGGTTTGCTTATATTTTCTTGAGCATGTTTGCATCTATGTTCAGCAGGGATGTTGGCTTGCAGTCTTCTTTTGTTATTGTGTCCTTGTCTGAATTTGGTATCAGGGTAATGCTGGCCTTGTTGAATAAATTTGGAAAATTTTCCTTCACTTTAATTTTCTGGAATAGTTTGAGTAGAACTGATATTGGGTTGGTGCAAAAGTAATTGCTGTTTTTGCCGTTAAAAGTAATGTGAAAAGCCACAATTACTTTTGTACTAACCTAATAGTCTTTCTTCTCTTAATGTTTGGTAGAATTCAACAGTGAAGCCATCAGATCCTGG
Source organism: Leontopithecus rosalia (assembly GCA_028533165.1). NCBI lineage: Eukaryota > Metazoa > Chordata > Mammalia > Primates > Cebidae > Leontopithecus > Leontopithecus rosalia. Next base: position 7,727 of record JAPYYA010000129.1, on the reverse strand, counting down.
GCTTTTCTTTGATGGGAAACTTTTTATTACTCATTCCATCCTGTTCCTTGTTATTGGTCAGATTTTCTCTTTTTTTGTGATTGAAATTTTGTAGGTTGTATGAGATCACGAATTCACTCATTTCTTCTAGGTTAACTAATTTGTTGGTATATAATTGCCTCTTATGATACTTTGTATTTCTGTGTTATCAGTGTAATGTCTACTTTTTCATCTCTGGTTTTACTTACTTGAGTCTGTTTTCTCTTAGTCTGTTTAAAGGTTTGTCAACTTTGCTTATCTTTGCAAAAAAACTCTTTTATTGATCTTTTGTATTGTTTTTATACCCTATTTTATTTTTTTCTGTTTTGATCTTTATTTTTTTTCTATAAATTTTAGGTTTATTTTATTCTTTCTTGTTTAGTTCCTTGAGGTGCGATGTTAGGTTGTTTAAGATCTTTCCTTTCTTCTTTCTTTCCTTCTTTTTCTTTCTTTCTCTTTCATTCTTCTTTCTTTCTTTCCTTTTTTCTTTCTTTCATTCCTTCTGATGTAAATCTTTACTGCCATAAACTTTTTTTTTTTTGAGACGGAGTTTCACTCTTGTTACCCAGGCTGGAGTGCAATGGCGCGATCTCGGCTCACCGCAACCTCCGCCTCCTGGGTTCAGGCAATTCTCCTGCCTCAGCCTCTCGAGTGTTGGGAAGATGGATATAGACAGGTAGTGAGCAGCATCTGTTACAAAGACTCAGTATGTTAAACATTTGCACCGTGCAATGATCAACTATGGTCGACTCTCAAAAGAGTGTCCCAATTTACCCCTCTCAGGCATTAGAGTGTGCTTCTGCTATGTCTGAAAGTATAGGAGCAAGAACAAAGATCTCTAGTGACTTTTGTTCTTGAACTTTCATGGGAGGAAACATTTGCCATTTGGAGGAGATGATCACTGGTCACCAGGCATGAAGGCAGGTCGGTTTTTACATTGTGTACAATTTTTCTTTTTAAAGCTTTTGTTATTTATACTAGAAACAATGGCACTGTGTCCTCTTGCTTCTAATCATCAGCATCCTTGGTGCAGGCTCCAGTGGAAACCTAAAATGGAGCTGAAACAGAATCTAAGTGTTATAAGCTACCAAGAACAGGACTTTCTAGGCATATTGGTAAGAAGTTGATGACGGGGAAGGATATGAGGTAACATTTGAAAAAGTGTTCTAGGGATCAGTAAGATTGCCCTTCTCACCGATGCTGAACACTGTATTTAGGATGGCATTTCTTTCCAACCATCACAAGGCTTACATATATCTTTCATTTATATAATAATTTCTGTTTTGCATATAAAGGAATAAATGTGCATAAAGCTTTAAAAATTGTAACCAGTTTAACATTTTCATAAATTTTTTCATATGTATAAAAACTTATCTATGCACAAACACATATAAACACATGTTGAATCACATTGTATATTTAATTTGGGATCTTACATTTTGTACTTCACATTATTATATAAGACATTTCCCCCAGTTCTTATAATTATACTCTAAAAACATGATTTTAATGATTATATGTTGTTAGTTTGATATTTCATTATTTTCTTATTTTTAGGTTTTTTTCCCTAATTTTTTTACATTATTTAAATTTTAATATTAAGCATCCTTAAGTTATAAAAGCCACTTAGTATATTAATTATTGGGTCAAAGACAGAAAACATTTTGAAGCTGTATGTGGATATATTTATAAAATTTATATATACATACATGTTGCCAAATCTTTCAGAAACTTTGTGTCAGTGTATTTTTTGCGTGTAATGCAAGTACCTCTTTTTTTGTACTTTTACACCCAAATGTATCAATTTTAAATCTTGCTAAATTTGGTGTCATTATTTTTCAAATAATAAATTCTGTTCATTACCATTGAGTAGAAGTTTTTAGAAAAAAAAACATTTGGTTATTGTGTGAGGTTTAAATGACAGCACATCTAAACTGGGATACTTTTTTGAGAGTCAACGATAATTAACTATTGTGTTGCTTTGAAAATTGCTTGACCCATAGAATGATTTCATTTAATTATTACTCACCCACATGCACAGAGCCACATCACCACCACTCCCTGAAACACACACACACAGAATACCCTTTGGATTGAAATCTAATATTTTTCACATTTAATTTTGTAATGGCTACATGATATTCTCTTACCTGCTTGTTTTAATGAATCTCCTTTGTAATACATTTAGGTTGTTTCAAGATTTTCAAAGTTTATATGTTGCATATACTACAGCAATAAAGATTCTTGTAGTTACAGCTTTGACAGATTTTGTTATTTTCTTATGATAAATTAATAGAATTGCTGAAATCACTTATTTTTAAAATATGGAAAATTTAATCCTTTTATATGTACTCCCAGTTGTAGTACTACAATGATTTCTTATAATGTTAGTCACATATTTTTCCAGGAAATTATTTATTACATTGAGATTTTCCAATGTATATACATTCTTCTATGGTAATAATTATAATAAACACTCTAAGTTTGTTTCAGTAGCTTCTTTCTCATTTGTCATTCTTACTGCTTTCCTTCTGTTGTTCTACGTTGACTTTTTAATAGATTGATCTGTTTTATTCATTTATTATACAGCAGAAAACCTTTTAAGGTTTACTAATTCATTTTTTCTGTTTTTTAAAGTAATTCATTTATACTATTATTTGTGTTTATCTGTATTTTTATTTTCCATAATGTTAACTTCCTGGTTTTTTTTTTTTAACTTTCCGAGCAAAACTTGAGTTTTAGATTTACATATTAATTAAATTTTTCTGTTTTAAAAATCTTTCATTTATGGTATTATGTTATTTTCTTTTACATTATATTTTTTATTTCCTTGGGGCTTATTTGGTGTTGGTAGTAATATTTATTCTTACTCCTTGAGTTGAAAACCAATAAATCAGGATTTAATGACCATTAAATATATGAAATTAATCAGAAATTAGTAGAGATTCCGTTGCCTCTCATACTTTTGTGTATTTATGTATAAGGTTTTTATTTTTGTTTAAAAAATATTTAATTCTATAACTTTATTTTCTGCTTGTTCCATACACTGTTTATGGACTATCTTTCAAATTTAGTTGTTTGGGATTTATGTTAAAACTTTGATATTAATTATTTAACTTCACTGTAATTGGAGAAAACAGTCATTAGGGTTTCTATATTGGGAGGTGAAAACAGCAAGATGGTAGACTAGGAACTCCCAGGCCCTGCTTACCCCATGGATACACTGATTCAACAACAAATGGGCCTTTCTCCTTTGTGAGAAATCCAGACACCAGCTAAGAGGGTCTTGTGTACCCAGGGGAGCACCAAAACAATTGCATCCAAGTTGGTAGAAAAATTCGTAGCACTCATTCTCCAGAGCCCCTGTCTCTAGCATAATGTGGTGAATGGGGGGAAACTTCCATCTCTCAGCTTCCCCTGGGGATGGAAAGAAAAGACTGGCAGGCACAGCTAATGTGATAACTTTTGGAAGTCTAACTAAATAACTTGTTTCTGTTTTACCTGAATCTAAGTGGTGACAGAAATGAATGCCAGGTTAGGGGCCACTAAGAACAAAGGTAATGCTTTGACCAAGCACATATTCATTCACCATTGCCGCTTCTCCTAGCTCAGTGCAAAGTCAGCAGCAGAAAACCCCCTACTTGTGGCTTCTTCCTGGTGAGAGAAAGAACTGGAGCATGTGTCCAACATTCCAACTTCTTGTTGGAGTAGGGGAGTGGCTGCCTAAGGGGTGGTTACTATCTTGCCCAACTTGGAGAGCTAATAGGACTTTAAATGGCTGGGGTCCACTAAGAACAAAAGCTAGAAAACTTGCTGCTGCTTCATAGGACTCATCGTATAATATATGGGCTGATACAGCTTGGTAGCTTCTCCCTTACTTTCTGGCTTCCGAAGGGCATTGCCTGAGGGACTGGTTAGTATCGTACCTGACTGGTGGCATAACAAAATCAGCATACTTTAGATGCCAAGTGGCTAGTGACAGAGAGAGAAAAATCTCTTACAGTAGCCCCAGGGAACCCAAGAGAGGTACCAGGGGGTGCAAGACATTGCAAGCTGCTGAAAAAGGAACTGAGCAAACCCACTCTCCTTTGGAATTACTCATGTAAGTCAGAGAAGAATCATCCATAGAAAAGATTTGAGAGGCTGTCAGAATCTCTAATGAGGCTATCGGTGAAAGTCTTTGCTCGCATAAAGCCAGTTTGTAAACATTGGGAGAGGTGGCTGTTTTTTCAAATGTCTACATCCCAACACAAAGTAAAAAGGGAGAAACAGGGAAACATGGCCCAAGCAAAGGCAAACAAACCTCTAGAAACCAATCCTAACAAAAGAGAAGTATACAAATTACCTGACAAATAATTAAAAATAATTGTGGTTTTTTTGTCCTTAAAAGCAAAGGTAGTCAACAAGCTTAGGAAAATAATGCATGAACAAAATAAAAATAGTAACAGAGAAATGGAAAATGTTTAAAATAACCAAACAGATTTTGGATCTGAAAAATATATAACAGAATACCATATATTGAATAAGAAGTTAATAACCAAAATATATCAGAATCTCCTACAACTCAATAACAAAAATGCATGAATAATCGAATTAAAAACTGGACAAAGGACTTTAACAGACATTTCTCCAAAAGAGACATATAAATGGCCAACAGGTATATTTTTTAAATGTTCAACATACTAATTATCACAGAAATGCAAATAAAAATCACAGTAAGATCTCACTTCATACTTGTTAGAATGGCCATCATTCAAAAATTAATAAATAACAAATTTTTCCAAGGATGTAGAGAAACTGGAATCCTCGTGCACTGTTGATTAAATGTAAGGAGGTGTAGCTGCCATGGAAAACAGTATGATTCCTCAAAAAATTAAGAATAGAACTACCACATGATCCAACAATCCTACTTCTGGGTATTTACCTAAAAGAACTGGAAAGAGGATCTTGAAGATCTATTTGCACACTCATGTTTATTACAGCATTATTCACAACAGCCAAGAGGTGGAAATAACCAAGGTCTATTGTTAGATGAATGACTAACAGAAATTTGATACATACATACAATGGGATATTATTCTGACTTTAAAAAGAAGGAAATCCTGTCATTTGCAACAACATGGATGAAATTTGAGACCACTAATAAGCCAGTAACAGAAGGACAAATACTGCATGATTTCACTTATGTGAGGTATCTAAAGTAGTCAAATTCACAGAAGCAGAAGATCGAATGTTGATTTGAAAATGGAATGGTGGAGGGGGGGAAATGTAGATTGCCATGCAGTGTATATAAAGTTTCAGTTATGCAAAAAAGAAAAAGTGCTGTTAGGTTGGTGCAAAAGTAATTGCAGTTTTTTTGTCCTTAAAAGCAATGGCAAAGTGGCAATTACTTTTGCATCAACCTAATATATAACAAAGTATGCACTCTGTTATATGACAAAGTACATGTAGTTAATACCGTACTGTACACATAAAAATATAATAGGATAGATTTCATGTTATGTGTTCTTTACCTCCCCTAAAAAGTTTTCTACATTTGAATCTTGATGAGTTAAAAAAATAGTTTAGTACATATTTAATGATTTTGAATGTCCTTTGAATATTTTAAAAATTACACACATATATATTTAAAATAATCAGTAAATCTAATTACTAAATAAGACCTATGAAATCTGTTATTTGAACCATGTATATCATAATTTTGGGAACTGAGTTTTTTACAGATGGACAGTAGCTCATGAAAGTCTTCTACACAGCTCATTTTTCCTGAAAATTTTTAACAACTTTCCTTTATAATTTTACATATCTACCCCTTTTAATGCTTTGTTTGGGTATTGCCTTCTCTTTTATGTTTTTGGCATTTGCTCAATATATATTGAATCATTTTAATTTCTTTTTAGTTTTATCTTTGCTGTTTAAACAGCATATACTGTATTTTTATTTATAGCCATGTTTTGTTTTTTGAAACAGGGTCTCACTCTGACACCCAGGCTGTAGTCTGCTGCCAGTAGCATGATCTCGACCCACTGCAACCTCCATCTCCTGGGTTCAAGTTATCCTTCTGCCTCAGCCTCACAAATAGCTAGGATTATAGGCACACGCCACCACACCTGGCTAATTTTTGTATTTTTTGGTAGTGGTGAGGTTTTGCCATGTTGCTCAGGCTGGTCTCGAACTCCTGGGTTCAAGTGATTTGCAGGCCTTGGCCTCCCAAAGTGTATTGTCAATTTTAATGTTTTACTTGTTCAGCATGTTTTGTGCTTTCTAGTTTCTTTTTTACCTTTCATGAGAATATTTACTTTATTTTTACTTTCTTTAATGTCGCAGCCAGGATACATTCTATTAAATTCTACCTGTGATTGTTTTTAACTTATCAAATAAATGCATATTTCTAATTTCTCCATTTATTAAAATCAAGAACCAAGCAGAAATGACACTCCCTTTACGTACTGAGGAACGTATGCCATTCTACTTCTTCCTAGTGCTATTTCTGAAGGGTGAATATAGTTATTAGGGGTGTTTTGTGCATAATTTTTAATGTAATTATTGTAAATATATCTGCAGAAGTTGTATTAGTTGGTTTTAATTTTGGAACTTTGCCATTCTTGAGTGTTTTTATTTTGATTATCTCTTAGTAACCAAGAAGATCTTTGAATAATTTTTTCTAGGGAGATCTGTAATTGGCATAATTTGGGAACATCTTTTCATTTCATTGTCTTAGGTGTAAGTATTGCAAGAAAAGTTAGAGGCTGACCTGATGTTTGTTCTAAGTAAGAAGCTTTGGTATTTGCAGAAATGTTATTGTATAATTAGTTTTTACAGTTGGGCTGTGGTAAGGCCTTTTTCATTAACCATGTCTGAGACATGGTGAGGTCTTTCAGTTTCACACCACAGGTTTGGATCTCAGGAAAAATTTCTCTGAACACATCTTTGATTATTGTGTTCGAGATGATGATAATGGTATTGGTAACAGTTATTCATAGAGTGCTTAAAACACCTATGTAAAAAACTTTTATGCATTATCTAATGTAATTGTAAGAATAGCTATTATTCTTTTTCTCTTAAAGGGAAGCGCACAAAACTCAAGGATGTTAGTTAACTTTCCCAAGCCTCTAAGCTAGTAAACAGCATAGTTTCAACCCCAAATGCCTCATTCCAAATCCTAAGTACTAGACCACTAGTTTATACTGTCTCCTCAAGGGTTCTAGGTTTCTGATGTTTTTCTTTAGGGCCTACATATGTATTACCTTGGATCTCAGCCCTTTATCCTATATCACATTTTTTTTTTGAGGAATAGGTTGCTCAAAATATTATGGTGTACTCAAGGTATGAAATCAGAAAATTGGGGAATAGAGAACAATGAGAAAAGCACAAAGGTCTTTTTGCATAGGATATATAAACCCAAACACTCTTTTTAAAAAAAAAAAGGAGAGAAGGAGAGGAAGAAAGAGGAAGAAAAAGAGGGAGAGAAAACAGGAATATTGCTTAATTCTAAGAATGGTTATTAATAATGGCTGATCAATATTTTGTGTATTTAAAGGGGAGAATGTATATTTTGTGTATTTAAAGTGGAGAGCGCTATACATATTTATTAAGTTTACTTGTTCTGGATCCGAATTCAAGTCCTAGATATCCTTATTAATTTTCTAAAGTTGAGTCTAAATCTCTTTATGGGTCTTATGTATCTGGGTGTTAGGATCGTTAGCTCT
>JAPYYA010001281.1:0-71307 GCA_028533165.1 Leontopithecus rosalia | reverse complement strand
GTTCATCACCCGCCTATGAGTGAGTATATATGGTGTTTCCTTTTCTGTTCTTGAGTCAATATGCTGAGAATGATGTTCTCCAGATTCATCCATGTCCCTAAAGGACACGAACTCATCATTTTTGATTGCTGCATAATATTCCATGGTGTATATGTGCCACATTTTCCCAGTCCAGTCTATCATTGATGGGCATTTGGGTTGATTCCAGGTCTTTGCTATTGTAAACAGTGCTGCAATGAACATTCGTGTGCATGTGTCCTTATAGTAGAATGATTTACAGTCCTTTGGATATATACCTAGTAATGGGATTGAGGGTCAAACGGAATTTCTATTTCTAGGTCCTTGAGGAATCATCACACTGTCTTTCACAATGGTGGAACTAATTTACACTCCCATCAGCAGTGTAAAAGTCTTCCTATTTCTCCACATCCTCTCCAGCATCTGTTGTCTCCAGATTTTTTAATGAAAGCCATTCTAACTGGAGTGAGATGGTATCTCAATGTGGTTTTGATTTGCATCTCTCTAATGACCAGTGAGCATTCTTTCATATGTTTGTTGGCCTCTTGTATGTCTTCTTTTGTAAAGTGTCTGCTCATTTCCTTTGCCCATTTTTGGATGGGCTTGTTTGCTTTTTTCTTGTAAATCTGTTTGAGTTCTTTGTAAATTCTGGATATCAGCCCTTTGTCAAATGGGTAAACTGCAAAAATTTTTTCCCATTCTGTTGGTTGCCGATTCATTCTAGTGACTGTTTCTTTTGCCGTGCAGAAGCTGTGGAGTTTGATTAGGTCCCATTTGTCTATTTTGGCTTTTGTTGCCAATGCTTTTGGTGTTTTGGTCATGAAGTCCTTGCCTACTCCTATGTCCTGAATGGTTTTGCCTAGATTTTCTTCTAGGGTTTTTATGCTGCCAGGTCTTATGTTTAAGTCTTTAATCCATTTGGAGTTAATTTTAGTGTAAGGTGTCAGGAAGGGGTCCAGTTTCTGCTTTCTGCACATGGCTAGCCAGTTTTCCCAACACCATTTATTAAACAGAGAATCATTTCCCCATTGCTTGTTTTTGTCAGGTTTATCAAAGATTGTATGGTTGTAGATGTGTTGTGATGCCTCCGATGCCTCTGTTTTATTCCATTGGTCTATATCTCTGTCCTTCTTTGTCTATTTTGGTCTTTGTTGCTTTTTAAAGCAACATCTCTATTTTATCAGAGATGAGAATTGCAACTCCTACATTTTTATTTTTTTCTCTCCATTTGGTTGATAAATCTTCATCCATCCCTTTATTTTGATTCTTTGTGTATCCTTGCATGTGAGATGGGTCTGGATACAACATATCGATGTGTTTTGGCTTTTTATCCAATTTTCCTGTCTGTGTCTTTTGATTTGGACATTTGGTCCATTTAAATTTAGGACTGATATTGATATATGTGAGTTTGATACTGCCATTTAATGCTAGCTGGCTGTTTTGTCCATTAGCTGATGTAGATTCTTCATTATGGTGATGCTCTTAACCTTTTGGTATGTTTTTGGAATGGCTGATACTGGTTGTTCCTTTCTATATGTAATGCTTCTTTCAAGAGCTCTTGTAAAGCAGGCCTGGTGGTGATGAAATCTCTGAGTACTTGCTTGTTCACAAAAAATTTATTTTTTCTTCACTTATGAAACTTAGTTTGGCTGGATATGAAATTCTGGGTTGAAATTTCTTCTCTTTAAGGTTGTTGAATATTGGCCCACACTCTCTTCTGGCTTGTAGGGTTTCTGCTGAGAGACCTGCTGTGAGTCTGATAGGCTTCCCTTTGTGGGTAACCTGACCTTTCTCTCTGGCTGCCCTTAGTATTTTCTCCTTCATTTCAACCCTGGTGAATCTAACAATTATGTACCTTCAGGTTACTCTTCTTGAGGAATATCTTTGTGGAATATCTTTGAGGAATATCTTCTTGAGGAATATCCCTGTATTACCTGGAGTTGAGTATTGTTCTGCCTTGCTAGGTTGGGAAAGTTTTCCTGGATAATATCCTGAAGAATACTTTCCAGCTTGGATTCATTCTCTTCGTCACATTCAGGTACACCTATCAAATGTAGATTAGGTCTTTTCACATAGTCCCATATTTCTTGGAGACTTTGCTCATTCCTTTTTACCCTTTTTTTTCTAACCTTGTCTTCTTATTTTATTTCATTAAGTTGGTCTTTGACCTCTGATATCCTTTTTTCTGCTTGATCAATTTGACTGTTAAAACATGTGCATACTTCACAAAGTTCTCGTACTATGTTTTTCAGCTCCATTGATTCACTCATATTCCTCTCTAAATTGTCTATTCTCATTAGCATTTCGTCAAACCTTTTTTCAAGGTTCTTAGTTTCTTTGCATTGGGTTAGAACATGTTCTTTTAGCTCACAGAAGTTTCTCATTATCTGCCTTCTGAAGCCTGATTCTGTCAATTCATCACACTCATTCTCCATCAGGCCTTGCCCATTTAACATTTGTTCCTAAAGAACACTTCAGGTTTCATGTCCCATTATCTTTTCTGGTGGCTGTTTTGGAAAAGAGACTTAAAATGCCTGAGTTAGCCCCTCTTCTCTTCTCCTTTGGGAATCTGTAGGCTGCTATGAGAATATGTTCTGGTTTGCTCTTGTCCATGCACTACTTAGTGGCACTGGCTCTATTTACACTTTGAGTAAAATTGATTTAGTCTTTAATTTGCAAAAACTAAGCCATATTCTCCTATATTAATTTTATCAGTGAAATTATCTATTTATTAGTGTGACTGCTACATTTGTGACTCAGGCATAGGGTATTATTATTGTATCCTTAAAAAAGGACCAAAAAACTTACAGCTTTTGCTTCTTTTGTGTCTTTAATTTGAGCAGTTTGCCTTAAATATCTCTTGCCGTAGCCCTCATTTCCTTGAGTCTTTCCTTAAATGTCATTTTGTTTTGTTTTGTTTTTGTTAGTTTCTTTGTTTTTTCAGTGCAGTCTTAGCCACTCTACTTAAAATCTGGAGTCTCCAATCAAATATTAGACATTTCTACTTCCTTTCGCTGACATTTTCAGTGCAGTTATTGTCATTAAGTGTATGCTATTTTTTATTGTTTGAGTAATTTATTCTCTGTTTACTTCATTAGAATTCAAGTTCCATGGAGGCAAACATTTTTGTTGACATGATTGTTTACATAGAGCAACAGTCCCTGGCACAAAGTAGACATTCAGTGAACTTGTGAGCTTTGTTATTAAGAAAATCTCTCAGACAAAATCATACAAAGTCGATGCAATGTAGAAAATAAAGGTGTTTTTGCAAGTAAAATCGATTTTGTAAAAGTCAGTATTTTGAGAAAGAGCCTCTCAGAGTTTCTATTCCTACATTGGCTTTGTAAGAACAAAACTGAAGCACAATAGTAAAAAAAAATAACTAATTATTAAAATAATTTAAAATACAACATTAATAAACCTATATGTGCATCTAACAGTATCAAAATAAATGAATCAGAACTTTTTAGAACTGTTAGAAAGTATCCCTACTCACAGTAAAAAATTATGATCTGAGACCAAAAATACATTGGTAATGAATAAGGGATAGCTTAAAAAAATTAATAAGCTTGATTAAATGGGTGTATAAACAAACTATCATGCAACAAAGATTTTAAAATGTATACTATTTAATAAACTCTTCTACATTTTAACAAACACAAAAACTCTCATGTAATACTAAAAGCAAATACTGTACAGATTATTCTGTAAGAAATAAATTATTAGTAAATCTATTAATTAACTTTTTTCAAATAGTGATAGGATCATTTTTGTATCCCTTCAATCAACAATATAATGGATTAAATGCACACAGACTTATTGAAAATAATAGGCAAGCAGATTATCATGATGATGATTATTATTATTCTGAGACAAAGTCTCACTCTGTCACCTAGGCTGCAGTCCAGTGTAACAATCTCAGCTCATTGCAACCCATGTCTCCCAGGTTCAAGAGATTTTCCTGCCTCAGCCTCCCGAGTTACCATCAGTAAGGGATATAGTGCATGTAAGCTAGACTCCAATAAATCAGCATGTAAGGCCACCTGTCTTTATGTTTGAAACTCCCCCCACTTTCTAACAGGTTTTACTACATCATAGACACAAGGTCTGGGAGTTTTGGATAGGAAACTAGAGTCAATAAAATTGATCATTTTCACCCATGCAATGTTTCAATCCACAAAAAGAGGAAAATATTTTATTTTATTTTTAGTTCTATTTGTATGAACACCCAATTGCTCTTCTCTGTGTTTCCCAATGAAGATATCTTATAGTAATAGCAAACTCTATAAGAATTGAACTTCAATAGTCTTATAAAAATGAGAAGATATATACCATCCAGTTAGCAATAAACTTTGTTATTTATTCCTATTTTTTTCAAACTTACAGATTCATGTTGTTGACTCATGAGGACTTTTTCGAACTGCTAAGGTGAACTTTTGAAACAGAAAGCCTGCATGATTTCAAGAAACATTTTATATATAAAATGATATTAAACTACATAATTTGTTTGGTCAACATACATTTAGTTACATACACAATATGTATTTATTAATAAGTTTGTTGAATGAATAATTTTAAAACATTGACACATTAACAAATGAAGTAAATGGAATATTTTTGATCAATTTCTGTCAGTAATTTTTAATATATATTTTTAAGGTTTTACATAATTTGCTTGTTTTCAAGGTTAATAGTTCAGAAGATATATATGTTTCTATGGTTTAAATGTGCCTCCACCCTGAAATCCACATGTTGGAAACTTAACTCCCAGTGCAACAGCACTGGGAAATGGGACCTAATAAGAGGTTATTGGGTCATGAGGACTCTGTCCTCACAAATGGATTAATGAATAATAGTTATTGCAGGAATAGGTTAGTTATCACAAAAGCACATTGTTATGAGAGCCTGGGCCAGGTGCGGTGGCTCAGACCTATAATCCCAGCACTTAGGGAGGCCAAGGTGGGTTGATTACCTGAGGTCAGGAGTTTAAGACAAGCCTGACCAACAGGTGAAACACTATCTCTACTAAAACAAATAGAAAATTAGCTGGGCATGATGGTGTGTACCTGTAATCCCAGCTACTCAGGAGGCTGAGACAGAAAAATCATTTGAAACTTGGAAGCAGACATTACACTGAGCTGAAATAGAACCATTGTACTCTAGCCTGGGCAATAAGAGCAAAACTCCTTCTCAAATAAACTTGCTTTTTCTCAGTCAGTTGAGCTTGTTTTTGCCTTCTCTTTCGCCTTTCACCATGGCTTGAAGTTCTCAACAGATAGATGCCTGCACCAATGCTCTTAAAATTCCCAGCCTCCAAAACTGTGAGCCTTATATAACCTTCTATTATATAACCTGCTATTATAGTTACACAGTTTGTGGTATTTTGTTAGAGCAATTGAAAACTAACTAAGATATATGTCTTGAGAGGCATAAATGAGAAATAACCTTTTTTTTTTATTCTGTCTTCTCTTACCAGGTTTGAGGTGAACTAATTGAAACTGACAGGCTTCAAACCATAGTTCCATTGGTAGTAATGAAAGTCGGGTCATATGAAAGCAAGAAAAAAAATATATGATTTCCATTTTTAGAGGAACCAACTGTGTACCTGCAACAGAAACCTTTCTAACTGATTTTCCCTCACTCTACTTAATCTAAAATATGTAATACCTTAATATATAGTGATACAGGATAACCTACACATAATCTTGCTGGTCAAAAAGTTTTTCTTACTTTAGACATTATAGCATAATAATGTTGAATGTTAATACCTAATAGCAAACTTGACCTTTCCATATTGTATATAAAGAAGAAAATCCATATATATATATATTTACATATATATATAAATACATATATGTACATGTGCTTATACACATACACAAAAAACATATTTATATATAAGCACAAAAATGATAGCTTGTGCTTCATAGGAGATTGTCATACATGAAATCTTTGGAGATCTCTGGGAACAAAGAAGTGTGTAAGCTGAAAGTGTCAGTTACACAGGGGTTGCCACTCCTGTCCCTGGAGCTCACCTCCGCAGAAGAAACTGGCTGCTTTCATCACTGAGATAACCAAAAGCCATTTCCATCATAGAGTCCCCTGAGAAAGAAACAATGCTGTGTTCTCTCCACTGAAAAAAGAACTGCTGTTGTGGCACCTCAGGGCAGAAACTGGCACCTCTCCCAACCCTGCATACAACCCAGTCCTGGGGCTATATTCACCCTGCGTGTTCCCACACCCTAGACACTAGTCAGTTGATATTCTGTGCTTGCCTGCATTCAAAACCACAGGTCTGTGGTTTCATTACATGTACTCATACTTCAAACAAAGAAGCGACCACTGATAGGACTAACACTTTCCCAAACCTTGGGGTCCGAGTTGCTCTGTGTACCCGCACTAAAGACAGCAGTTCCACAACCTTTCTGTGAGTGCCTACGCCTCTAACAATCAAGCTATCATCATAGCAAGCAAGTCCCTGGAGCCACTGTAGCTTCTTGTGTGTTTGCACTGCATATACTGGATCTACGGATGGACTGTGAACACCATGACTCAGATGTCAGAGTTATTGTTGTTATGGATAATCCACCTCCCTGGCTTCAAATCACTGTAACTCAACACATGCTCACACTTTTGATTCTGTTTTCTCAGCTGTTCCACAGGCACTTATGCTTCACTTAATGTTACCAATGTTGCAGCGGGGGTGTCTGTGTCAAAAACACTACTGTCATCACCACCCTGGACCTAGAAACTTAGTCTCTTCAGGCCTTTTAGGTCCCTTCAGACCAGTGCTTCAGGCCTCAGGTCTGTGGCCATTCCAAGGATGGTGTGCATTAGACACTGTTGCCAGTGCTACTGGGAACACAACCACAAGCTAGACCCAATGCCAAGAGAGACTTCGTTTGCCATGACTTCGCAGTGGAAGAAAGAAAGATTCCAAAGCCCTTGCTATTGCTGCTGATAGCCATAGCTTTGGCTATTAAAGGTCCCTGGAATTTTTGCTGACAGCAACATCAGCTGATAAGCTTCACAGAGACTAGGACCACTGCATTCTCACCAGAGCCAGAACTTCCATATCCACCTAGACAGTGCCATCACTTTTACCTGTAGGGAAGATTTTCCAGTGTAAAATCAATCTACAAAGTTGGCAAGGGGTGAAATGTACGTACATTTCTGGCATGTGCTGCTTCCCATGTTACACACGTGTTCGAAGACTTAAGAGGGAACGGTGGGAGATTAAGAAAGAGACAAACGGAAACATAGAGAAGGCTGGGCCAGGTAGTCAGGGAGGTGAAGGATGTCAGTCTCTCTGACCTCGACCTCTTAGTGTACTTTATTTTATTTGTTCACAAGGCACATAGCAGAGGGAGGGTGAAGTTACTTAGAACAGCCTGTGGTCATTATTCTCATATTTCAGTTAACATACTTTAGCTAACAACTATCTTGCAGCAAGGTCAGCTAAAGCTGGTTATCTCTTTCTAGGCCTGTCTGCTCTACCCTGAGACATATACATCCTCCTATTATGGTTTCACTTCTCTGGAGTTCACCCAAAGTTCACAGCAGCATTGCTGCTGATTCCCCCCAGATGGAGTGGGCTACTCTGGCTCCCTACAATATTAATGAAAGGCACAAGAACTATACAAGACCAAGGAAACAATATCAAAAAAAGGAAATGATAATTTTCCAGTGATTTATACCAGATAACTTAAGATATGTGAACTGTCAGACAAATAATTCAAAATAATTGTTTTAAGAAGCTCAGCACACTGCAAGTGAAAACAAATTCACAATTAAACAACATCAGGAAAATGTGTAACAGACAGATTGGTATTATTAAAAAACCAGACAGTAATTATGAAGCTGAAGAATACAAGAAATAAAATGAAAAACAGTCAGTCAGCAACATAATTTATCAAGTGGGAGAAAGACTGTTAACTTAAACACAGGTTATTTAAAAGTATACATCAGAGGAGAAAAAATAATGGAAACAAGTGAAGAAAGCCTATGAGATTTATGAGACAAGAGAGCTAGCATTTATATTATAGAATTTTAAATATATGGAGAAAATAGATGGAATGGACAGAATGCATATTTAAGGAAATAATGGCTTAAGAGATTTCATATCTGCAAAAAAATAGAAATATCTAGCCACAGGAAGCTTAAATTTCTCAATCATGTGCAATCCAAAGAATGCTATACCAAGACAAGTCAAACTATCAAAAATCAAAGACAAAGAAATAATATTGAAAGCAGCAAGAGAAAAAACAGTTATTCACACATAAGAGTTCCTCTATAAGGCAACCAGTGGATTTCTCAGCAGACACTTTGCAGGCTAGAGAAGTGTAGAATTATCTATCAAAATGATGAAGGGGAACAAGAATGTTGTTATTTTGCCAAGAAAGAATGCTTTAACTTGCAAAGATGTACTTTTGAAATGAAGGAGAAAAAAAGTCTTTCCCAAACAAATAAAGCTAAGGAAGTTCATTATCACTGGACATGCCTTTCAAGAAATGCTAATGGGAGTTTTTCAAGGTGAAACAAACAGATGCTAATTAGTAACATGCAAGTACAATATTCACTAGTAAGAATAACAAAAGACATACAGTGACTGAATGGAGACACACACACACACACACACACACACACACATATATATATGTGTATATAATGCTGCTTACAAAAGTGTCACTTTACCTACAAGGATCACATAGACTGGACATGAGGGGTGGAAAAAGATATTTTCTGCAAATGGCAGCCAAAATATTGTAGGCGTAGGTATACTTATATCTGGCAAAGTAGACTTTAAGTCAAAAACTGTAAAAGGTAAGGAAAATAATTATGTAAAAATAAAGGGATTAATTCATGAAGAGGATATAACAATTGTAAATATATATGCACCCAATATTGGAGTAGCTACATATATATTAAACAAATATTAACAGATACAATGGGAGAGATAAGCTAAAACAAAATTATGTAGGAATTTCCACACCCCATTTTAAACAGCAATAAATCATCCAGATACAAAATCAACAAGAAAATAGTGGACTCAAATTACACTTTAAAACAAATAGACCTAACAGCCATAAAGAAAATTCTATCCAATAGCAGTAGAATACACATTCTTCTGACATCTAATGGGATATTCTCCAGGATAGATTGAATATTAGACTACAAAATGAATCAACACATTAAAGAAGATTGAAATCCTCATAAGAAATTTTTCTGACATAATGGTATGAAGGTAGAAATAAACAAAAGGAGAAATTTTAGAAAATTTACAAATATGTGGAAATTAAACTATAGACTCTTAAACAATCAGTAGTTTAAAGAAGAATGAAAAACAATTAAGTATCTTGAGATAAACACAAAAGGAAATGCAGTGTACTGAAACATGGGATGCAGTAAAAGCCATTTTAAAGGGAAGGTTTATAAAAATAGGCTGGGATAGATGCAACATGGCCAAATAGGAACAGCTCTGGAATGCAGTTCCCAGTGAGAACACAGAGGGTGAGTGAACAATGCATTTCCAAATGAGTTCTTACTGCCCACAGACCAGAAGATTCCCGGGTGCAAAAGAACCATGAGTTTCCAGCATGGCTGTTTCAGCCAGTGCAGCGAGTGTCCACACAAAAACTCACACAAATCTGAGTGGGCATTTCAACTGGCACCTGGAACACCTGGAAGACAGAGTCATGCATACAACTGAAGAAAAGGGAGCTGAAACAGGGATTCAGGTGCTCTGGCTTGGCAGGTTCTACTCCCACAAAGACTAGCAATCTGAACTGCTTTGGACTGAGAGTTTCACAGCAAGCATAGCTGGACCTGGGATGGTCCCACTCTGTGGGGGGAAGGGCATCTACCATTACCAAGGCAGTCCTCCATTACCAAGGCAATCTGCCAGTACCAAGGCAGTTCGCCATTACAGAGACACTCTGCCATTTCTGAGGTAGACTGTCATTACTGAGCCAGTTCTAACTACACCTCTATAAACAAAACTTCAAGGAAGTTCAAACAGCAGCTGGGCAGAGCCCCCAGCAGCTCAGCAACACTTCTACTGGAAGACTGTGATTCAGCTACTTCCTCTCTGGGCAGGGCATCTCTAAAAAAAGGCAGCAGCATGACAGAAACTTATAAATAGAGCCCCACCTTCCCAGGACAGGGCACCTGGAAAGAAAAGGAGGTTATGAATTCCACTGCAGCAGACTTGAACATACCTGCCCAGCAGCTCTGAACGGATCAATGGAGGTCACAGCTCAGCACTTGAGCTCCTACAAGGGACAGACTCTCCTAAAGCAGTTCCCTGATCTCTGTATATCCAAAGAGACACCTCATTAGGGAGAGCTCAGGCTGACATCTGGCCAGTATCCTTCTGGGACAAAGATAATGGAAGAAGAAACTGGCAGCAACCCTTACTGTTCTGCAGTCATGGCAGTTTTTCCCCAGGCAAGCAGGGTCTGAAGTGGACCTCTGGCAGTCCTACACCTCAGGGCCCTGACTGTTAAAAAGAAAACTAAAAAACAGAAAGAAATAACTTCATCATCAACAAAAAGGACATCCACTCAGAGATCCCATCCGCAAGTTACCAACTACAAAGACCACAGGTAGATAATTCCACAAAGATGGAAGGAACCAGTGCCAAAAGGATGAAAAAACCAAAAACCAGAGCTCCTTTCTTCCTCCAAGGGATCACAACTCCTCACCAGCAAAGGAACAAAGCTGGATGGAGAATGAGTCTGAAGAATTGACAGAAACAGGCTTCAGAAAGTGGGTAACAATAAACTTCTCTGACCTAAAAGAACATGTTCTAACCCAATGCAAAAAAACTAAGAACCTTGAAAAAAGGTTTGACAAAATACTAATGAGAATAAACAGCTTAGAGAAGAATATAAACGAATTGATGGAGCTGAAAAACACAAAACAATAACTTCGCAAAGCATACACAAGTTTCAATAGCCAAATTGACCAACCAGAAGAAAGGATATCAGAGATTGACAATCAACTCAATAAAATAAAACCAGAGGCAAGATTAGAGAAAAAAGAGTGAAAAGAAATGAATAAAGCCTCCAAGAAATACGGTAATATGTGAAAAGACCTAATCTACATGTATCTGAATGTGATGGAGGGAATGAGTCCAAAATGGTAAACATTCTTCAGGATATTATCCAGGAGAACTTCACCAATCTAGCAAGGCAGGCTAATATTCAAGTCCAGGGAACACAGAGAACATCACAATGATGTTCCTCAAAAGAGCAACCCTAAGGCACATAATCATCAGATTCACCAAGGTTTAAATGAAGGAAAAAATGCTAAGGGCAGCCAGAGAGAAAGGTCAGATTTACCCACAAAGGGAAGCTCATCAGACTCACAGTGGATTTCTTGGCAGAAACCCTAAAAGCCAGAAGAGAGTGGGGGACAATATTCAACATCCTTAAAGAAAAGAACTTTTAATCTTGTATACCGTATCTAGCCAAACTAAGCTTCATAAGTGAAGGAGGAATAAAATCCTGCTGAGAGATTTCATCACCACCAGGTCTGCCTTACAAGAGCTCCTGAAAAAAGCACTAAACATGGAAAGGAACAACCAGTACCAACCACTCCAAAAACATACTAAATGGTAAACAGCATCGACACAGTGAAAAAAATGAGTCAACTAATGGGCAAAACAACCAGCTAGCATCAAAATGGCAGGATAAAATTCACACATAACAATATTAACTTAAATGTAAATGGAATAAATGCCCCAATCAAAAGAGGCAGACTGGCAAATTGGATAAAAAGTCAAGACCCAACCATGTGCTGTATCCAGAAACCCCATCTCATGTACAAGGACACACACAGGGTCAAAATAAAGGGGTGGAGGAAGATTTACCAAGCAAATGGAGAGCAAAAACAAGCAGGGGTTGCAATCCTAGTCTCTGATAAAATGGACTTTAAACCAACAAAGTTCAAAAGAGACAAAGAAGGACATTACATAATGGAAAAGGAATCAATGCATCAAGAAGAACTAATGATCCTAAACATAAACACACCCATTGCAGGAGCACCCAGATACATAAAGCAAGTTCTTAACAACCTACAACAAGACTTAGACTCCCACACAATAATAGTGGGAGACTTTATTTTATTTATTTATTTATTTTTTGAGATGGAGTTTTTCTCTTGTTTACCCAGACTGGGGTGCAATGGCGTGATCTCAGCTTACCACAACCTCCGCCTCCTGGGTTCAGGCAATTCTCCTGCCTCAGCCTCCTGAGGAGCTGGGATTACAGGCATGCACCACTATGCCCAGCTAATTTTTTGTATTTTTTGTAGAGACAGGGTTTCAACCTGTTGACTAGGATGGTCTCGATCTCTTGACCTCGTGATCCACCTCACTCGGCCTCCCAAAGTGCTGGGATTACAGGCGTGAGCCACTGCGCCGGGCTGATAGTGGGAGACTAACACTCACCTGTCAATATTATCTAACAACACAGAAAATTAACAAGGATTTGCAGGACTTGTGCTCAGATATGGACCAAGCAAGCCTAATAGAGATCTACAGAATTCTCCAGCCCATATTCACAGAATATACATTTTTCTCAGCACCACATCACACCTACCTTAAAATTGACCACATAATTGGAAGTAAATCATCCCCCTTAGCAAATGTGAAAGAGTGGAAATCATAACAAACAGGCTCTCAGACCACAGTGCAATCAAATTAGAACTCAGGATTAAGAAAATAACTCAGAACCACACAACTTCATGAAAACTGAACAACTGGCTCTTGAATGTTGACTGGATAAACAATGAAACAAGGGCAGAAAGAAAGATGTTCTTCGAAATCAACAAGAATGAAGACACAATGTACCAGAATCTACAAAACCCATTTAGAGTAGTGTCTAGAGGAAAATTTATATCAATAAATGCCCATAGGAGAAGCAAGGAAAGATCTGAAATAGACACCCTATCATCAAAATTGAAGGAACTACAAGTATAAGATTAAAAAACAACTCAAAAGCTAGCAGAAGACATGAAATAACTAAGATCAGAGCAGAACTCAAGGAGATACAGACACAAAAACTTTCAAAAAATCAAGAAATCCAGGAGTTGTTTTTTTTCAAAAGATCAACAAAATAGACCACAAGCCAGATTAATAAAAAAGAAAAGAGAGAAGGATCAAATAGATGCAATAAAAATGATAAATGGGCCATCACCGCTGATTCCACAGAAATACAAACTACCATTGGACATTACTACAAACAACTTTATGCACATAAACGAGTAAACCTGGAAAAATGGATAAATTCCTGGACACTTGCACCCTCCCAAGCCTAA
Source organism: Leontopithecus rosalia (assembly GCA_028533165.1). NCBI lineage: Eukaryota > Metazoa > Chordata > Mammalia > Primates > Cebidae > Leontopithecus > Leontopithecus rosalia. The sequence goes on along the minus strand of JAPYYA010001281.1, from coordinate 57,969 downwards.
ACCATGAAGAAGTTGAAACCCTGAATAGACCAATAAGAAGGGCTGAAGTTGACACAGCAATTAACAGACTACCAAACAAAAAAAGTCCAGATCCAAATGGGTTCACAGTTGATTTCTACCAGACATACAAAGAGGAGCTGGTACCAATCTTTATGAAACTATTCCAAACAATCTAAAAAGAGGGAATCCTTTCCAAATCATTATGAGACCAACATCATCCTGATACCAAAACCTGACAGAGACTCAACAATAAAAGAAAACATCAGGCCAATATCCATGATGAAATTAGATGCAAAAATCTTTAACAAAATACTGGCAAACTGATTGCAACAGAACATCAAAAAGCTTATCCATCATGATCAAGTAGGCTTCATGCTGGGGATGCAAGGCTGGTTCAACATGCACAAGTCTATAAGTGTAATCCACCACAAAAACAGAACCAAAGACAAAAACCACATGATTATCTCAACAGATGCAGAGAAGGCCTTTGACAAAATTCAACAGCCCTTTGTGCTAAAAACTCTCAACAAACTAGATATTGACAGAACATATCTCCAAATTATAAAAGCTATTTTCAATGAACTCCCAGCCAATATCATACCGAATGGGCAGAAACTGGAAGCATTCCCTTTGAAAACCAGCAATAGTATTGAAAGTTTTAGTCACAGCAATCAGGCAAGAAAAAGAAATAAATAGGATTCAATTAGAAAAAGAGGAAGTCAAATTGTCTCTATTTGCAGATGACATGATGCTATGTTTAGGAGATCCCATCTTCTCAGCCAAAAAATTCCTTAAACTGATAAGCAAATTGAGCAAGTCTCAGGATACAAAATCAACATGCAGAAATCACAAGCATTCATTTACACCAAAAATAGACTTAAAGAAAGCCAAATTAAGAATGAACTGCCATTCACAATTACTACAAAAAGAATACAATACTGAGGAATACAGCTAACAAAGGATGTAAAGGACCTCTTCAACAAGAACTAAAAAACAACTGCTCAATGAAATAAGAGAGGACACAAACAGATGGAAAAATATTCCATGCTCGTGGTTAGGAAGAATCAATATTGTGAAAATGGCCATACTGCCCAAAGTAATTTATAGATTCAATGCTTTCCCCATCAAGCTAGCTATGACCCTCTTCACAGAACTGGAATAAAACACCTTCAACTTCATATGGAATCAAAAGAGAGCCGACATAGCCAAATCAATTCTAAGCAAAAGAACAAAGCTGAAGGCATCAAGTTACCTGACTTCAAACTATACTACAGGGCTACAGTAATCAAAGCAGCATGGTACTGGTACCAAAACAGAGATACAGACCAATGGAACAGAACAGAGGCCCTGGAAACAACACCACACATCTACAACCATCCGATCTTTGAAAAACTTGACAAAAACAAGCAATGGGGAAAGAATTCCCTGTCCAATAAATGGTGTTGGGAAAATAGGCTAGCCATGTGCAGAAAGAAGAAACTGGACCTCTTTCTGACACCTTACACTAAAATTAACTCCAGATGGATTAAAGACTTAAACATAAAACCTAACACCATAAAAACCCTAGAAGAAAACCTATGCAAAACCATTCAAGACACAGGCAAAGACAAGGACTTCATGACTAAAACACCAAAAGCATTGAAAACAAAGGCAAAATAGACAAATGGGATCTAACTAAACTCCAGAGCTTCTGCACAGCAAAATAAACAATCATTAGAGTGAACCAGCAATCAGCAGAATGAGAAAAAAATTTTGCAATTTACCCATCTGACAAAGGGCTAATATCCAGAATCTACAAAGAACTAAAACAGATTTACAAGAAAAAAAAACCCATTCAAAAGTTGGCAAAGGATATGAAAAGATGCTTTTCAAAAGAAGACATATATGGGGCCAACAAACATATGAAAAAATGCTCATTAGGGAAATGCCAATTGAAACCACATTGAGATACCATCTCATGCCAGTTAGAATGGTGATCATTAAAAAATCTGGAGACAACAGATGCTGGAGAGTATGTGGAGAAATAGGAACTCTTTTACACTGTTGGGAGTGTAAATTAGTTCAACCATTGTGAAAGACAGTGTGATGATTACTCAAGGACCTAGAAATAGAAATTCCATTTGACCTAACAATTCCATTACTGGGTATCTATCCAAAGGATAATAAATTGTTTTATTATGAAGACACATGCACATGTATGTTCACTGTGGCACTGTTTACAATACCAAAGACCTGAAACCAACCCAAATGTCTATTGATGACAGACTGGACAAGGAAAATGTGGCACATAAACACCATGGAATACTATGCAGCCATAAAAAAGGATGAGTTCTTGTCTCTGTAGGGACATGAATGAATCTGGAAACCATCATACTCAGCAAACTGACACAAGGACAGAAAAACAAACACCACATCTTCTCACTCATAAGTGGATGTTGAACAATGAGAATACACTGTTTTGGGGGGGCCAAGGGAGGGATGGTGGGTGGAGGTAGGGAAGTCAGGGAAGGATAACATGAGGGGAAATGCCAGATGTAAGTGACAGGGGGATGGAGGCAGCAAACCACATTGCAATCTGTGTACCTATGCAACAATCCTGCATGATCTGCACATGTACCCCAGAACCTAAAGTACAATAAAATAAAATAAAAAATGTGAAGCACTCTTGTTAAGAGGCACACTCATACTAGATATGACAAATGCTGCTCCTAGAAATATATTAGAAAATTTCTTTCTAAATATTAGTTTTGGCATTTAGGCAACTCAAGGATAATAGTTTCTATCTAGTCTTGGGTGTATTTGCCCCTGATAACTGGGACTATGCTGTCTGGGAATTCCTCTATATGATTTTCTATGTAATAACACATCCTTTTTTGCAATAAAATTAATAAAGATAGAGCAACATACATTTTTTTTACAATGACTGCAGTTAATGTGACACCAATGTAATGAGTAACTTTAGCATCTGAGTGAGGTTGAGGCCATCTGTTTACAGCTCATCTTAGTAGATTATAATATCAGGCAAGATTATTTAAATATCCAGGTGGCTGGGAAAACGGTAAATCAAACTTCTGGCCGCAAAAGAGAAAAACAAATTGCTCCTGATATCCAGCATTAACAGTGACTTGTAAAATCACATAAGCCAAGTCAATTACTGCGTATCATCAGCAGAAATTAAAAATTATCCTTCGATGCAGAAATATGGTCAGTCACAGTCTTCATCTAATTGCTGTAACCTTCTTTTAAATCTGTAAATAATTCTATTTATATTCTATAAATAATTGCCAGAACTCATCTGACTTTTGTACTATCCAAACTGAGACCATAACTGGGATAATTATTGACATAGTAGATAACCTACTCCTCTGATTTCCATATTAGAATTAAAACATTACATATCTTCCTTAAAATATCACAATATAATTTCGTGATTATGATTTATAATGAAGAAGTTTCTGAACCGCTTCTTTTTGTCCATTTAAGAATCCTTTCTCTAGAATTATAAAAATAAATTATCAGTCAGAGTTGAAAGAATGGGGAAAATTCATCACCTTAATTCTTTATATCTAACCTGGATGCTTGGTAAATTTCTGCAGCTTCACTTTTCTCTTCAAGGTTCTTTATTATTAATATAATCTCTACTTCCAAAAGCTCGTCAATTTCTGGTATTTCAATGTTTCTCAGGGTCATTAGAACTTGGACATGGATTTATAGCTTCTGTGAGAATATTTTTATCTGATTATTTTGGAGGAATAGAATGAGGATAAATCAAAAGAAGGTAAATTTTGTTTTTGTTGTTGCTACTGTTCTCGTTCTGTAGGATATCTGTGTGGATTTGGGGGCTGGGGATTGTAATATTTCTCGTTGTTTTGTTGAACAGACAGAGATTGACCTTTGTATTTAGTTTCCTAGGGTTCCTGCAACCAAGTACTACAAACTAGGTGGCTTTAAATAAACCAAAACTTTATTTTCTAGCAGTTGAAGATACTAGAAGTCTGAAATCAAAGTGTCTGCAGGGCCTGCTCACACTAAAACATATGGGAATCTTTTCCTGCTTCTACCTGGCTTCTGGCAGTTGACAGGCAATGTTTGGCATTCCACATCCCAAGTCTTCACAGAGCCTGTGTCTCTGCCTTCTGTAAAGACATCAGGCTTATAGGATTAAAAGACTAGCCTACTTCAGCATGACCTCATTTTAATTTAATTCATTGCATCTGCAAAGATGTTATTTCCAAATATGTTTGCAGTTTGAGGTACTTAGGGTTATGACTAGAACATATGTTTTTCTTAGGGACACAATTCAACCTCCTTTGTTTTCTTCCATTTGGCCTCTTGCTTTTAGGAGGAGTACTTACTTGTGACTGTTTCAGTCCCTGTAGGCAACTTCACTATAGCTACTGTTGTAAGCAGAAGTGATCACATGTGCCAATCAGGACCTGTTGCCTGGAGCTCCTAAACTAATGAGTCCTGAGAAGACACTTGTCTCCATCAAGACTATGTGACTGTCACAGTAGCTGAGCAAATTCTTCATTACCCAATTTCTGTGAACTTTCCCAGGTTTAGCTTTGCCTTATTTAAAAAGTGCCAGGAAGGTATATTTAAGAAAACAGATTTATTTCAAATTCAGTTAGAGGTGAATCATCTTGAGCATTTAATAATAGAATCAAGGTGATGAATATACCATGGGTATTTCTTTCATTAACTTCCTAGAATATTAAAAGTTTTCCATGGGTGTGACATCATTACATTTACAAATTGGGGCATTGTGTTCTTGCTGTTTCACTACTCATTATAACCAGCCTTGGGCATTTAGTTTCTTAATGAGTTATATTGCTATGGTGGAAGCATCCTCACTGAAGTCTTCCAAAGCCCCTAATTCAGCCCTGTTCTGTTTGTCTGTGTATCTTGTTTAATTTTTTAACCAGCAGATTAGCATGACACCTGCTATGCCTACAGGAAACTGGCAATATATTTTAACTAATTATTGGTGTACCAGGTGAGTAATAGAAATTATTGTAGGATTCTGCATGTTTACATAAGACTTTTACACATTTCCTGTCTAAGACAGATGTTTCTTAAAGAACAAAGAAGGGTGAGTGTCTGACCTGTGAGAAGGCTGGCTGACTTAATCTCTGAGAATAGTAATATTCACATTTACCCATAATTTACAGCTTATTGTTTGAGTCATTGGTTTCTATTTTACAAACCAATCCAGTATAATAACTTACTATTAATTATGATTATTTGAGTTACCCAGGGCCAGTTTTGAAGTTTTGCTGGCCTCACTTGGAGTCTCTTACATAATTCCACTAGGCTGAAAGATGGCTTGTGGGAGGGTTTTTCACTCTGTCTCTCTCCATATAGTATTTAATTGCTCAGTGGTCTAGCCTGGCTTCCAAACAGCATGTCTTCTGAGTTCCATGACAGTGCATCTCTTCTGTCACATTATATTCATCAAATCCAGACACAGTCTATTTCAAAATTAAGGATAATATGAAGAAAATCATCTCTTATCTGAGGAAGGGTATGAGTGTACCAGGATGGAAGGAATTGTTGGCTGCCATATTTAGAGACTACTTACCTCAGTATCAAATACCTGCTATCCAGTATTGTTACTGATTCTAGTTCTTCCTTTCAATAAATTATGATGTTCTACTCTCTCAATAAAGGTCCTATCAGCAGAATGAAACCATAAAATAATTTATACAGGGAGAATTTAATATTTAAAATAATCTTAATGCTAACAGAGGATTGCACTACTAAGGTATTGGCTAGGGAAAAAACAACTTAAAAACTGTGCATCTCTTTGCAAGGCTGAGGTGGGTGGATCACCTAAGGTCAGGGGTTTGAGACTAGTCTGGCCAACATGGTGAAACCCAGTCTCTACTAAAACTCCAAAAATTAGCTGGGTGTGGTGACACATGCCTGGAGTCCCATAATTATGGTATATAATTATAACACATTTTCATTATTCAAGTCACTGAGTTTGGTTTTTTTTCTATTAAAAATTACAAACATCAGGCCAGGCCCAGTGACTCACGCCTATAATTCCAGCACTTTGGGAGGCCAAGGCAGATGGATCACAAGGTCAATAGATTGAGACCATCCTGGTCAACATGGTGAAACCCTGTCTCTACTAAAAATACAAAAAAATTAGCTGGGCATGGTGGCGCATGCCTGTAGTCCCAGCTACTCGGGAGGCTGAGGCATGGGAATTGCTTGAACCCAGGAGGCGGAGGTTGCAGTGAGCTGAGATCGCGCCATTGCACTCCAGCCTGGGTAACAAGAGCAAAACTCCATCTCAAAAAAAAAAATTACAAACATCAAAGTATCAATTATGATTATTTGGGTAAGAACAAAGATATAATAATGTCACTAAGAATTATAAATTTTCATTTACTCTACTTTATTGAAACATACAAATTATCTCTCTAGGTTTGAATTGTCTAGAGATTTTTGCAGCATCTTGTATCAGAAAAAAGAGTGACAAGTTTCATTCCATTTTTCCTAGAAGGAAGAATTATCACAGGGCCAATACCCCCAAGGCCCTTTGGTTCAGAGACAGTATTTTCCAATCATGTTCTGAATAAGTTTCGAACATGTTAATTAATGTTTGCCTTGAAGAGTTCTTGAATAAAAACTAGTGGATTGCATTCTCTCATAAATTAAAAAATTTTAGGATGCCATCTGCAGCAAATCCAAAAACTATACAATGGTTTTTGAGTCATAACTTTTACTTCAAAATACCCCTATAAAGCACATTGACAAACTACATTGTTAGTAGAAAGTTTTATAACTTCAGATCACAATTAATATTTTAACATTCATATTTTGACCCAAAGGCCATGTAGACATCGAACAACGAACAACTGTATGTTTCTTCTGCTGGTAGTTGTATGGCTCATTAAAACAAAGTATATAAAATAATTACATATATACTGATGACTTAAATGGTTACTGAAATAAGTGAATTAAAAAATTCTAGCTTATCTTATAAGAAAAACATAAAATATTTCTTATGAAGTATTTAAGAAGTAATAATTCATCATTGAATTCATAGTGAAAAGTACTGCTGGCCTACATCATCACAAATAACATTATTCATTACTAAAATATACACACCTTGATAATTGGTAACTATGATGATAAACTACTTGAGGAAGTACATGTGACTTGAAAATATCAAAACGGATACAATATAAATGCTACTGAGAAGTATAGGAAAAGATTACTCTTAAAACTCAGCAGATTGTAATGGTGGGTATATGGCAACATGGTGAAGTTAAAGGATGTGGTTGTCATCTGGTTGTTTGAGAAAACAGACATGATTGTATCCAAAGAATAAATACAAATGAAAATGTTTAATATTGTCTTGAGAAATGTTTTTAGTATTCAAAACTGATAATAGAATAAAATATGTTTACATAATATAAATTTGCAAATGTTTTTACCTGGGACAATCAGCCATGACAATAACATCTAGAAGAGCAAACCCACAATAGCTTAAGTATAATTGTCGAAGTTTTATATTGAGTAAAATTAATAGAAGAGTCAAATATTATATTTTAATTTCCAATATCCACATAAAAATAATTATATATAAAATGTAAACAAAATAGGTAAATAAGTAAATAAGAATGTTTTAAATATATATATATTTAAATATATATATTTTTTAAATAAAATATTTTATTTAATATATTATTTTAAATTTATAATTTAAAATATTTTATTAAATATTTAATATTAAATATAAAAATAATAAATATTTAAATATTTATTAAAATATTTTATTAAAATAAATTTAAATTTTTTTAAAATTTAAAATAATAAATTATTTTAAATATATTTTAAATAAAATATATATATAAATATATATATTAATATATATATATATATATATAAATATATATATTTAAATATATATACCTAAAATGGACAAAACCGACCTAATAGGTTTTGCTTTAAAAATACAGTTTCTATGAAGAGTCATCAATTCTACAGAAAATGGTAGACCTCTAATAGAAATGTTGGGTTTTGGAGGAGTGCGGTGGCTCACATCTGTAATCCCAGCGCTTTGGGAGGTCAAGGTGGCTGAATCAAGAGGTCAAGAGATCAAGACCATCCTGGCCAAAATGGTGAAACCCCGTCTGTACTAAAAATACAAAAATTAGCTGGGCATGGTAGCACGCGCCTGTGGTCCTAGCTACTCAGCTACTCCAGAGGCTGAAGCGGAAAAATCACTTGAATCCTGGAGGCGGAGGTTGCAGTGAGCCGACATTGCGCCACTGCGCTCCAGCCTGGCAACAAAGCAAGACTCCATCTCAGAAAAAAAAGAAAAGAAAAGAAAAGAAAAAATTTGGTTTCATAAGGAAAGCATCAAAATAATCATAAGAAATTAAGATTAAAATACCTTTGCATGGCAGTGCTAGTACAATGGAGTTGGAGTGGCAGAGTCAACATTTCCATTTACAGCTAGAAAGACACTCTTCAGGGAACAGTTAGATTGTAACCAGCTAAAGAGAAACCCGGATGTTATATTTGGCTGTGCTAGCAAAGAAGCATTCAGGAAAATAAAGAAGCAATTATCAGTGAGCTGAGTTCCAGGCTTATTTTGCTCAGTTTTTGTATTTGCGTAATGGATGAATAGCATTATTGAGAGCATTTTTAAGTGCCTTAAGATAGGGCTGGCATCCAGCCAGGAAATCCTGTAAATTCAATTCAGAGGGGACTAAAAAAGAAATATGGGAACATAGAGTGGGAGTTGTATTTCATATTGCCTTTGTCCTTTTTGCACAGTTTCTGAATACACTGACAAATCGGCTTTTTACCAATGGAATTCAGATTCTGGATATATTTTTTTAAGAGTGAAAGCTTCTGAGGCTAGAGGTAGAGAATGACTTCCAGTGGCTGATGTCAAAAGAATAGAACAGCCAATAAGTTATATTTGCCCTAGATCTGACAACCCATGTATAGTTACATTGGTACAGAACTAACCAGTAATTCATGTCAAACATGTTTCTTATTCCTCAAATGTGAGAATCTGATTATGACAGTTTTGTACAGTAGTAGATCTCACTAAGTACACTCTTTGAGAATAGATGTATGCAATCTTAGAATTGAACACACAGAGCACACCATTGTGTTGGTGATGGCAAAAAGGATTGAAGAAACTCCAAGACCACCAGAACTCAGAAGTCTGCAGACATAGTAAGTGGGAAATGACCAAAAAATGTAGGGAACAGTTAGATTTCTTGGGTCAAGACTGAATGATATATTGATACAAGAAACAGAGGAGGAGTTTGCTCCTAGACTTAGAGAAATTGCATTGATAGAGAAAGGATTTCTCTGTAAAAATGAGCAGACAGTGTTTGATATATGGCAATGATTTGACTTTATGATAGGTACCTTGATCAGGTTTAGATAATAATTTGCATGGCAACCTAATATATGCTGTCAGGTAAAACTTCCTGAAACTTACATAAATAATACCAGATAGCACATGTGTTCTATTTTGATACATACCCTGATCCTGCAAAGATTGTGCATTTGTTATGAAGCAAGGCCTATATGAATCACATTATTGTACTTAAAGAAGGCCCTGCATTCCAAAGAGAGAGAGACACACTGTGAAAAAAGGTCCTGTAAATGCTCAATATCAGTATATCAAAAATATGAATTTTTGTCAAAGTCTAGAAAGGGGATTATATAGCACATAAGAAATTGGAAAAAAAATTCAAAGTCAAAGCTCCTTACACAGTGACAGCCAAATGTAATTTTCTAATTATACAGGAAAGATAACACATGACATTTTTATATACATTTCATTTTCAAACCATATAAAAAAATTTTGTAGATTTTGCTGGCTAAAGAAATAAAATCAAGTGAAATAAATTATTTATTGTACCATGTAGCTAGTACTAGAAAGAGAAAAAGAAGTAACACCTTCAAATATAGCAAAAACCCAAAGCAACAAGTATATAGAGGAAAAAGGAGCCATTCTGATAAACATTTTTGTGGTTATTTACCACAAAAGTATTTGAAGAAAGGGAAAAACATGACCTCAATCTAGATTAAAAATGATAAACACACTTGTATTAGTCCTTCTTCATGCTACTATAAAGAACCTCCCTAGGTTGGGTAATTTATGAAGGAAAGAGGTTTAATTGACTCAGAATTCAGCGTGGCTAGGGAGGCCTCAGGAAACAATCATGGCAGAAGACAAAGCAAGCACCTTCTTCACAAGGCAGCAGAAGTGAGTGAGTGAAAACCATTAGATCCCCTAAGAACGCACTCATTATCATGAGAACAGCATGGGAGAAATAGCCCCTGTGATTCAGTAACCTCCACCTGGTCTCTCCCTGAAATGTGGGAATTTTGAGGAATATAATTCAGGATGAGATTTGGGTGGGGACACAAAACCTAAAATATCAAAGTGCATTAAGTCTGAACAGTAGCCTCTTTTGATTCTGAAAGCAATTCAAAATATCAAAGAAGAATAGGATCTGGAGCAGTTTCTCTATGTTGCCTGCCTAGAAACACTTCCTATAGTCCAAACTTAAAAACATGGCAAAAATATTCAAAATTTTTCTGTCCCTTAAGGTCTAAAAGAGCTGTATGTGAAAATTGTCTTCTCTAGTGCTGAGTTTGAAAACACAACTTGGTTTCTGAGCTAATTTGGTCTTTCTAACACTTCAGCTCCACGTTTGACAGTCTAGAACCTTAGAGTCTTATCTGTTTCTGCTGACTCACTTATCCAGGTCGAAAGGTACAACTGCTAGAAGGAAGGAGGAACCCTGACTCAGGTCATTTGATAGGCTGGCTTTCTTACTGTCTGCAGTCCACAGGAACTTCTTGGGCAAGAGTATATAGTGAGACGAGACCACAAGAGTGTTTAGGAAAACTCCCTACTCATAGAAATGAAGGAAAAGGAATTCTGTGATGAGTGTATAAAGCTGACTAAGCTGCTTAAAAAATAGGTTAAAAGGGATAATTTAGCTAAGTCTGTTCAAATGTTCTCTAACAGTCTAACCTAGGTATTAAATGTCTAATGGTTTTGTATAGTCATCTCATTTCTGCCATCCATGTTTTTAAAACAGCATGTGTCCTATATGAGAGAGAAGCTCTAGGGTCAGGGTGCCTGAGGCTTGTCCATCACTAACTTGCTATGGGAGCTTAGGAAATAGTAAATAATATAATTTGTTTACTGTGGGGACTGAAATACTGAATAAATATAACATTCTATTGGAAGATATATACCAAGCACATTGCAGTAATTGGTTCTTTTTATTACTTGATAATAATAACTATTATTATCAAGTTAATATATAGATAATGATATATTATATCTATATATAATATATTATGATATAATACTTACACTATATATAAAATATAATATAAATGTGTAAGTATATAAACTGGACAGAGGTCAGACAAGAGCCACAAGAGTATCCACTAGTATCAACAGGCTTCTTATGAGAGAGACATTTTGGTTACAGGTATATATATATATATATATATATATATATATATATATATATATAAAATACATATATATACATATATTATAGGTATAACATAAGTTAATATATAACATTATATTTTATATATACATACATATATGTATATATATAAAATACATATATATACATATATGTAAAACATAAGTTAATATATAACATTATATTTTAGTATTAAGGTAATATCATAGTTATTATCAAGTAATAGAACACACCTTATCACTGTAATCAGATAGAAGTAAAATGTTTACACAAATTAAATGTGAAATTCAAGTTTCTTAATAGGAATTATTGTGATTTTCTATAATTTTATGTTGCCTCAGCATCTATTTTGAATATACGTTTAACTTTCCCATAACAGAAACAGGGTTTAATCGTGCTTAACACAATTTCCCTTTCTGCCTCTCTCAGTTGCTCAATATGTTTGATCCAGACATCTGCTTTATACAACTACCCCATGGTAACTACCTCCCTATTGGTCAGCTACTTAGAAACCACTTGACTCAGCCTATAACCCCTAAACCCCAGGTAGACTGAGCAGACATGCAGCAGTGCCCATCTCTTAATCGCAGAGTGACTTCATGGAACTCACACCTGCTTGCCCCAAACTCACCAATTTGAGCTCCCTGAGGGAAATCAGGTGGGGTATCACCCTGGACCCCAATAAAGGCTTTTGCCCACAGTTCCTGAAATCTTTCTTGTTTCCCACCCACTGGATGAGTGTGTGGGTCTTGGACAGTTTTCTCCTTCCTGCTGGCACCATGAGGTTCTCTTATCTCTGGGATCTGTAAGTAATAAACTGCTTTTGTTATTTCATATGTTTTGTTGATTTGCCTCCTCTGTATCTCACTTTGGACAATAAACCTCAATTTAACTTCTTTCCTGATCAGGACTCTTTTAGAAAGTGGCTAACTTGGCAAGAATAAACTGGACAGAGGTCAGGCTGCAAAAGCATCCACTAATATCAACAGATTTCCTGTGAGAAAGAGATTCTGGTTACAGATTCATCAGTTAAGGATAGGGTCATCCACCAGGATAAAAAAATATTCTGTGAAAGGCAAATTCTAAATATCCATGACCATATCTGCTAAAGGCTCATTAGGGCAGGACTAGTTTATAGTGACTCTTTAGACAGAGATCTCAAGACCAAGTCAGGAAAAAGTACTACAGTATTATTTTAAATATTTGAGATTATCATTAATGTTTTAGCGTACTTTAATCTGAGCTGTTCTCTACATTTCCATATATAACTACACATTTAACAAAATATAGTAAATGTTTATGAACTGAAAAGCAATTCTTTTTTTAAATATATATATATATATATATTTGATTTTACTTTAAGTTCTAGGATACACGTGGAGACCTTGCAGAATTGTAACATAGGTATAAACATGCCATGGTGGTTTGCTGCCTCTATTCCCCCTTCACCTATATTAGGTATTTCTCCCAATGTTATCTTTCCCCAATTTCCCCCCCTCCACTATCCCTCGCCTAGTGTCCCACTCCCCAACAGACCCCAGTGTGTGATGTTCCCCTCCCTGAGTCCAGGTGTTCTTGTTGTTCAATGCCCACATATGAGTAAGAACATTCAATGTTTGGTTTTCTGTTCTTGTGTCAGTTTGATGAGAATGATGGTTTTCAAATTCATCAATTTTCCCACAGAAGACATGAATTCATCCTTTTTTATGGCTGCATAGTATTCTGTGGTATATATGTGCCACATTTTCTTTATCCAGTCTATTATTGAAGGGTACTTAGGTTGGTTCCAGGTCTTTGCTATTGTAAAAGGTGCCACAATGAACATACCCATGCATGTATCTTTATAATAGAATGATTTAAAATCGTTTGGGAGTATACCCAGTAATGGGATTGCTGGGTCAAATGGTATTTCTATTTCTAGATCCTTGAGGAATTGCCACACTGTCTTCCACAATGGTTGAACTAATTTACACTCCCACCAACAGTGTAGAAGTGTTCCTATTTCTCCACGTCCTCTCCAATATATATTGGCTTCAGAATTTTTCATGATTGCCATTCTAACTGGCATAAGATGCTATCTCAATGCTGTTTTGATATACATTTCTCTAATGACCAGTGAGGATGAGCATTTTTTCACATGTTTGTTGGCCACATGTCCTCTTTTGAAAAATATCTGTTTCTATCCTTTGACCACTTTTTGATGTTTTTTTTCTTGTAACTTTGTTTTATTTCTTTGTAGATTCTGGTTATTAGCCCGTTGTCAAGAGATGCAGAAAAGATCTTCGACAAAATTCAACAGCCCTTTATGGTAAAAACTCTCAACAGACTAGGTATTGACAGAACGTATCTCAAAATAATAAAAGCTATTTATGACAAACCCACAGCCAATATCATACTGAATAGGCAAAAACTGGATGCATTCCCTTTAAAAACTGGCACTCTCTCACCATTCCTATTTAACATAGTAATGGAAATTTTAGACAGAGCAATCAGGCAGGATAAAGAAATAAATGGGATTCAATTAGAAAAAGAGGAAGTCAAATTGTCTCTATTTGCAGTTGACATGATTGTATATTTAGAAGATCCCATCATCTCAGCCCAAAATCTTCTGAAGCTAATAAGTAACTGCAGCAAAGTCTCAGGAGACAAAATAAATGTGCAGAAACCACAAGCATTTCTATACGCCAGTAACAGATGAATAGAGAGCCAAATGAAGGGCAAACTCCCATTCACAATTGCCACAAAGAGATTAAAATACTGAGGATTACAACTAACAAAGGATGTGAAGGACCACTTCAAGGAGAACTACAAACTGCTGCTCAAGGAAATAAGAAAGGACACAAACAGATGAAAAAAACATTCCATGCTCATGGTTAGGAAGAATCTGTATTGTGAAAATGACCATACTGCCTAAGGTAATTTATAGATTCAAAGCTAACTCCATCAAACTACCAATGACCTTCTTCACAGAACTGAAAAAAACACCTTAAACTTCATATGGAACCAAAAAAGAGCCCACATAGCCAAGACAATCCCAAGCAAAAAGAACAAAGCTGGAGGCATCATGCTACCAGACTTCGAATTATACCTCAAGGCTACAGTAATCAAAGAGCATGGTACTGGTACCAAAACAGAGACATAGACCAATGGAACAGAACAGAGACCTCAGAAGTAACACCACAGTGAATCGACAACCAACAGAATGGGAAAACATCTTACAATTCTTTACTAAGATGTAAAATATTTATATTCATAGCTGTTTTCAATCATACAATTTTTTTTCTTACCATTGTATTGATGTAAAATATAATTTTATCAGACTTCAGAAAATATTTTTAAAATTCCGTGTTTATTTATGTTTTTGACATTTGGTTGAAAATTTTCTTGTGGGAAAAAAATGCTTCTTTACCTTAAACAAGTCACTAAAAATGCTATTAATATTTGTATGAGGTATCCACTAAATTTAACATAATTAAATTTAAAAATAAGACAGGAATATCTACAACCTATTGATATTTAGTTTAAATCCAGTTCAGTGAATTTTGAAATAGTACTCATTTCCACACTATGTTACACACACAGATTTATGCTTTGCTGAGAGTGTGACATCTATGTCACTAATTATACTTAAAGATAATTGATTAACAAGAGAACAAAAAACTTGGTTTCTACAGATAACAGTGGATTAATTTAGTTGAATGGAAAATACATAAACCAAGATATTCTAAGTCCAATTTACGTATCTCAATATTTGGAAATGCCATTATGGAAATGCCATTTTAGCTAAGCAAAGAAAGGCTTTCTCTCACGCCTAACTTTGCAGTGAAGTAGAAGGAAAATGAACCAATAAATATCCATCTGCTGATGAACGTGAAATTGACTTTATGAACAGTGTGTGGCCCATTGGATTCAGATTGCCATTAATGAATATAAGTGGATGTCTAGGAAGTGGAAACCTTTGGAGATTTTCTTAAGCATATTTTCCAGTGAATACCCACCTCCAAAACACTCTCACTATTCTGATTTCTACTAATATATAATAAATCCTTGTATTCCCGTGTCATGCTACTTCTCACATGGATATAAAAGGGACAGAAGGTTGACTAATTCACTTCATCTCCAAGATTTTTAAAATTAGAAATAAAGTATACACATATATTAAGATTACCTAACTGAGATTAAATTGCAAACTCCCATACCACTTGTCACTGTTTATAAATAATTTGCCAACTATTCCCAATCCTCACCAATTCTTTTGTTATGGCTTGGAATATTTGTTTAGATCCAAAATAACATAAAGAGGCTGGGTGCAGTGGTTCACACTTACGATCCCAGCACTTTGGGAGGCCCAGGTGAATGGATCACCTGAGATCAGGAGTTTGAGACCAGCCTGGCCAACACTGCAAAACCCTGTCTCTACTAAAAATACAAAATATAGCCCTGCATATTGGTGCAAGCCTGTAATCCAATCCCAGCTACTTGTCAGGCTGAGGCAAGAGGATTTCTTGAATCCGAGAGACAGAGGTTGCCATGAGCCAAGATTGCACCACTCCATTGCAGCCTGCGCAATAAGAGTGAGACTTTGTCTCATAAATAAATAACATAAATAAAACAGTAGTTCCCTAGAGGTACCTCAATCTTCTCTTTGGAAGCTCTTGCCCCTCAAAGTATTACCAAATTGTTTTTCTTTTTCTATCCAAAGAATGAATGCCCATTTGAAAACTACTTGCCATGACTATGTCTACCAATTGCCAACCACCACCATGTCTTTAGAAACCATGCTATTTCCATGTTTCAGTGTGCACCAAAAGAAATCTACCATAGGAATTGGCTTCCTCCCTCACTTGTGCATATTTCTGTTGCGCATTATATCAAGTAGGTTTAACACTGCTTTAGGAACTTGCAGAGAAATGGCAGCAATACTGTCCTGTTATTTTTGTTAATCAAAATCTGTAGCTTCCCCTCTAAGAGAGTCAAGCACGAGCCCATGGGTCATGAATAGAATTTAAATTATAAGCATAATGCTGAAGTAAAAATGATTCATTATCTCTAGAACTAACCCATTTTGTGTAAAGAAAATTTGCTTTGTTCAAACTATTGCTTTAGGGAAAGTTCTTAACAAGGATACCTCTTGTTTTTCCGTAAGAAACATTCCTTGATGGGTCTGTTACACAAGTTATTCAGAATGCAAGTTTTGTTTTGCTTTGTTTATAATAAATATAGTTCAAAATTATTGCTAAGGCTAAACCCATGTTCCACATTTTTTATCACATGCATTTTTAAAAGCTATTTTAAATTTCTGCTTCCAATCTCATTTTATTTTATTATTTCAACTGGGTAATTGTCTTTGTAGTTCATGTTTCCTTTCAGATATTCTGACACAGAAACTTCATCATTTCTCTATTAGGATATTCTCGGTCACATTATTTATTTCTTTTTCTCTCATAATTTGCAGTACTATCACTGGATTAATTTTTTAAATCAACTATACACAGGAATAATTTCCTTACAAGTTTGATAAAGTTCAATTTGCTTTTCTCTTTGATTTTTCATGTTAATAATAATTGTGTAAGAAATCTTTACCCATTTAAATCCCACAAGAATTAATTTTTAGATGTTTTATTGCATAACACTTAATTCATATTTTGTTTTATGAATTAATTTACTTTGTATATGTCATGACTTTAGTTTTAAGTTCCTTTTCTTCACATCCTCTTGTCCCAGCACCATTTATTGAAAAGATTTTATTTTCCCCCATTGACTTGACTTGACAGTTTTTTTGGACATTAACTCAACAAATATTCATGGCCTGATTTTTGGAATCTCTATGATGTTTCATTTATTTTTATGTCTGCCCTCACATTAATACCACCCTGTACTTAATAAGTTTATACTAAGGTTTAAAATCACATGGCGAAAGACCTTCAAGTCTGTTCTTCCTGGGCAAGCATTTTTGCTCTCCTAGGTTCTTTGAATGTCTATACTCATTTTAGAATCAGCTTGACAATCAACAAAAAAATTCTCCTAGCTCTCTCATTCAAATTTCACTAAATTTGTAGATTTGTGATGTTTTACAATGAGCCCTACAGTCAGTGAATATGATATGTCACTCCATTTTTATGTTTTCTT
This sequence comes from Leontopithecus rosalia, assembly GCA_028533165.1. Taxonomy (NCBI): domain Eukaryota; kingdom Metazoa; phylum Chordata; class Mammalia; order Primates; family Cebidae; genus Leontopithecus; species Leontopithecus rosalia. The sequence goes on along the minus strand of JAPYYA010001281.1, from coordinate 40,336 downwards.
TCATTTCTCTCAGATCTGCATTTCAGTTTTCAGTTTAGAGCTTTTACAAATATTACACTTAATGTGACTCCAAGTATTTTCTGTATTCTATGCTACTGTAAATTATAATTTACTCTGTGCTTTAATTGTAATTGTAAGACACGGAAAGACATCAGTTTTTGTTTCATGGCCCAGGTTCCTATGAACCCACTACATTCTTTAATTATTAATAACATTTTTGTAGCTTCCTTATAATTTCCTACAAATTCAGTAATGTCAAACACAAATAGTGTTTTGCAGCCTACTTTGCGTTTACGTATTTTTTCCCTTTCTTTAATTCACATACTAGAATCTCTAGTATAATGGTGAATTACAACTATAGATATTCCAATATTAAACCAATATTGCTCATTTCAATTAGGTAAGATTTTGCTAAAGATTTTCTACTTCTATTATTTCACATCAATATATGCATCAATTTTTACATTATGTTTTCTTTTATAATTTTTTCTGATTTTGGTATTACAGTAATCACAATTAAATAAGTACACATTTCCGACTCTATCAACTAAGATTTATATGATTCATCCATTAAATATTTTTTTGATTTTCTGATTTTGGTATTTTGGTAATCATAATTAAATCAGTAAACATTTCCTACTGTGTTTCATTAACTAAGAGTTATATGATTCATTCATTTAATATTTAATTGAATCTATCAGTTCATTTACATAAGACTGGGTTGTTTGTTTTTGTTTTATTTCTTTCTTTGTATAAAGGATTTTAATCTCAGTTATCTGTCTTTACCAGAAATAGGACGATTTAGCTTTTCTGTTTCTTTTTAAATTAGTTTTGATAAGTTGTGTTTTTCAAGATATTTGCCACTTTGGTTCAAGTTTCCAGATTTCGTAGCATAAAGTTGCTAGATAATATTCTCTTAGCTATTGTGTGTTACAAATATAGTGCAACCTACTCTTCCATTGCTTTTGCTTGATCAATCTAATTATTTAAATTGATTTTAATAATTTATTAAAAATAATAATTTGTTTGTTTACTTTATCATTACTTTTTTTTCTTTTAGAGGTGTCTGTTCTATTTATTTATATTTTCCTTTTATTTAATATGATAGCTTCTCTTCCACTAGCCTCTTTTGGTAGGAGCTGAAATTATTAATTTTTAAATTATTTTTTCTCCTTTTCTAATATAAGCATTTGCAGTTGTATTTTTTTATAAAGCCACTCCTTTACATTTACTTCATAAGTTTCAAACTTTTTATTTGCATTTAGTGAGATATTTTTCAATATTTCTTTTGAACCCTGCATTAAATGACCTAGCCAATAAAACAATGGAGCAGCAGTATATATATATATTATATATATTATTATATATAGAATTTATATATAATAATATATTATATATAGAATATATAGAATATATATGTGTGTGCATATATTATATATATTATATATAATATATATTTAATCATACCTATATAATTAAACAGGAACTAGAACTTGCAAACTGTGACTGTTTATAAACAAATGATTGCATATGTAGAAGAGTCAAGATAATCTAAGCGTAAATCATGATTATTATTGAATAAATTACTGGCTAAAAGGTCAAGATAAAACTAAGTTTTGGAAGGCTTCTGGATTCAGCTCCAGCATGTATGTCAGATTGTATGTCATACCTCTTATCATAACAGCAAGAAACAGATGGAGAAACTGAGTGTTATTAACTTTTCTTGGTATCCAGAGAAATACAGAACTGAAGTCTCCTTACATAGAAAAGAAACTGTTGGTTCTACCATGAATTTGTAGGACTACTTAAATGGCAATTTTGATAAACTGCTGTAAACTGAGTGTAGATAAGTTTGAGAGTAAAATACTCCAGGAGACTGGAAACCTAGGGGAAGGGACCGACACTTTCATTGACTTTACATACAATATTCTCACTAGATTCATGTAGGACCTGAAGAAGTTTCTCTACTGTGGCAAGAGAAAGGCAAGAGTGATGTTTTTGAAGTACACCTAGAGCCTTCTCCAAAGCAAAGACCTATTCTCTAGTAGTAATGACTTTGCCAGAGTCACATCCAGCTGAGACAAGTGCATTTTTCCCTTTCTGATCTTTCCTAGCTTTCTTGTCTAACATAGGCTGAAAAAATCTGTAAGAAGACATTGTCACCAGGGGTCAGGGTTCAAGGAAATAGATCGGAAGCACAGCAACCAGAAGAGAGAGTAGGAGGCAGGGGCAAATAAAATGCTAGACCACTAATATTAGTGAAAATATCAGACATGGGATTCAGGCCCACTGAAACATTAAGATTTAATCTAAAAATAACAGAATACTCCTCCTTTATCACACCTTACCACCACACCAATAGAGCTCCAGGATAATAAGAATGAATTACATTTAAAGAGCTGCAAGATACAGGCTCTCTCTAAGGGAACCTAGGGAAGTGTAAAGTCAGCAAGGAGGACTAAATCAAGGACAATAGAGAAATCTGAAGACTGTAGAAAAGGGTTGTACAATCTTTTGGCATCCCTGGGCCACACTAAAAGAATTGTCTTGGACTGCACATAAAATACACTAACACCAGTGATAGCTGATGAGAGCTGATATATATGTATATATGTCCTAGTATTTTAAGAAAATTTAAAAATTTGTGTTGGGCCACATTCAAAGCCATCCTGGGCCACATGCCATCCATGAGCCACGGATTGAACAAACTTGCTCTAGAATTTTACACTAGATCAAATAATAAACACAGGCCCACATAAATCTCTACATTAAAGGTCAATTATCCTTGGTTCCTATTACCCAGTACAATATAAACAGCTTTCAACAAAAAAATATAAAATTATGCCAAATGCAATAAAATATTTAATCTAAAGAGACAAAACAATAATCAGAACCATACGTAGACATAATACAAGTGTTAGAATCATCATTCTGAGAAATTAAAATAGGTGTAACTCCTATGTTAAGGGCTCTTTACAGAAAAAGGAGACATACATTATATAAGCAGAGAAATGAAAAATAATCTAAGGAAGAACCAAAAGAAAATGCTAAGGGAGAAAAAAAATAGGCCCATTGATTGGTTTATTAATCAGCTTCCATGACTAAAGAAAGGATGAGTGACCTGCAGGTAAGCCCACAGAAAATTTCCAAACTGAAATGCGAAGAGAAGCAAAATGAAAACAGCAAAACAAAAGAGAGCATTTAAGAGCTGTAAGACAATTTCAAGAAATATAATATACTTTTAATTGGCTTAATAGAAGAAAAATAAAAATTTAGCAAAAAAAGTCAATATTTGCAGTAATTGTGGCTAAGATTCACAATATGAGAGACCTCTACTTCATAGCAAGCTTTCAGCATTTACAGAATAGGTCTAGGTAAGCAGGGAAACAAGTTGCCTAAGTGGACGTCTTAGGCATGATGTCTTAACAAGGCAACTAGTTCCCTCAAAGGGCAAACCCAGCTTCTTCTCATATTCAGTGGACAATTAACACATTCTAGTATTTTAAAAAATAATCATTATTGTGGTGACTAGCTTCACTCGATTATCTAGTGTCACCAAATCTCTATCATCTATCATCGCTGACAGGCATGGCTCAGTTTAGCCAACGAAGCACTCTATTTCCAAGATTTTGACTTGTGATTAATCCACTTATCTACTCTGCTATAAGGAGAAAAGATTATATTGGATAGTTTTTTTTCCTGCAGCAAAGTAATTTTCTGCATGACCAGCAATAATGCAATGTGGGAGATTTTAATAAGAAGCAATTATTTTTAAATTTGAAACTTAAACAGAATGCAGATTGTAATAATATAGCAGAGATGTGCACAAAATTATGAGTCACTTTAAAAACTATTAACCCTGCAGTGTGTTCTTGTATGAACAGTGCAATAAAAGAAACATAACTAAAGCAGAAAATATTTCTCAGTCTCCTGGAAACACATATATACTATTGAAACTGACAAGATAATACTTCCTTTTCATGGCGTTCCATAGTTTAATGTGTTACCTTGTTTTCATCTTTGAATTTAACAGCAATTTTTACTGAAATAAGGAAACATTTTTGAAAAGAACACATGATATTTTTTTTTTTACCAAAGAGAAAATGATAATGTCTGATGCTGGAAAATGATCAACGATAAAAGGTAAGATTTTGGAAATTTAAGTCATTGAATATGTTAAGGAAAATATAGCTTCTGGCCCTCATTATCATAATGTGTAAATTGAGTTAAACAATTGAGATCTCTGTGATCTAATATCCCCATCCCTGCCTTTTATTTTCAACTGTGAAGACAGGAAGCTATCACCAGATGGATGCAATGTAACTGTGTCTATAACTATAGCTATAGCTATGGCTATAGCTCTCTATATTAATATTATCTATGTCTCTATCTAGCTTTTATTTTTTGGTAGTTAGCTATTTAATCCTCTATTGAAATAAGGTTTCATATTGAGACAGGATTGTTCCCTTGACTTCCCTTCATGGGCGGGAACTGGACTGGCTTGTTTCACTCAGCCTGTTGCTGGCCACTCCTTGCAAGAGGGAGTGTGCCATACGAGAACCAGAAGAAACGAACACTGGAACCAGCTGGCTGCTTCTCTCTGTTAGGAGCAAGCTCTGTGTATTCCACAGCAATGTCCAAGCCCCTGCCCTCCCTGCACCCAGGTTCTTATTCCTGTCCAGAAAGAATCAGGTCACTCAAATGGATTGAAGGGTAGTGTATGTGGAGGATTTTACTGGGCAATGGATGGGGCTCTCAGTGGAATGGTGAGTTGGAAAGGGAATGGTGTGGGAATAAGGCAATCTTTCCCTGAAGCTGCATTGTCTGAAGTTAGCTGTATCTATCTGTAGACTCACATGCTCAGCCGCTTGTATCCTCAATGCTCGGCAGCCTGCATCCCCAACCTCTTGCATCAGCAACTTCTATGGCTCTGCCAGCTGAAGACTTTTTTTTTTTTTTTTTTTGAGACGGAGTTTCGCTCTCGTTACCCAGGCTGGAGTGCAATGGCACTATCTCGGCTCACCGCAACCTCCGCCTCCTGGGTTCAGGCAATTCTCCTGCCTCAGCCTCCCAAGTAGCTGGGATTACCGGCACGCGCCACCATGCCCAGCTAATTTTTTGTATCTTTAGTAGAGACTGGGTTTCACCATTTCGACCAGGATGGTCTCGATCTCTTGACTTCATGATCCACCCACCTCAGCCTCGCAAAGTGCTGGGATTACAGGCGTGAGCCACTGCCCCTGGCCTAGCTGAAGACTTTTTATGGGCAAAGGATAGGGGGCTGGACCAACCAAAAAGGCAATTATTTGGGTGGAAATTGGAATCAGCTCTTTTCACTTAGGGCTGAGGTTCAAGGCTAGAGGGTGAAGTTTAGCTGGAAGCCCAGCCATTCTGTATCAATATTTGAGGATACTGAAAGTGAGATTATGAAAACAGAAAAGAACAGCACCTAGAAAGAGTTGAGAGGTAGGTAGAACACAGAACGTTTTTGGTCTGAGACAGGACCTTATGTGCTTACATGTGAACTGTTTCCTATAAGCCCACTGGTTGTTCAGCTTATTCCCTTTCTGTTCTATCTGGCAACTTCTTCCTTACTTCTATTGTTTTCAAAGAGTACTTCAAAGGGGTCAAAATAAATAAAAGTTAAAGACTTTTGTTTTAAAATGCTTCCTTCTTAATCTGGAAATAGACACACTACATCAATTTCAAAAGTTCTGTAAATGATTTTAGGATTGAATAATACCTTAAATAGTTATAAGACATTACACTTATTGAATTCTTATAAAGTAGTAGGACTTCTCCTAAGTATTTTATATAAAAGACCAGAGAGGCCTTTATATACTATATGTTTCATATAAAATAAATCCCAACCAACCTATCTATAAGAGCTACATTCCACTTTAGAGACTTCAAATTTTCTTACCCAGCCCTTTTTTTCCCATAGCCCTTGCTAACATTTCTGGTCATTTGATTTAAAACTAAAAATGTCTAAAAGATCAATAAAGATATATATTGATATGAAGAGAATATCACTGATCACATAAATTGGTTAAGACTTCACTACAAGCCATTTGATTTTAATTTGTAGTCCCTATTATTATTTATTTAGAAAGAAAGAAAAGTTTTGAAAGATCATGGTTTCTAAACAAAATGGTCATATTTGTTTCCTACCTCAGTTTTATGATCATTAAAATGATCAGAGTTCCCATGATTTCTGCTGACAGGAGACTCACTGGAATGTTGCTTCTAAATTAACATTTATAAATTATTGAGTTGTAGTTGAGATGCTGCTGGCACAACTACAGCAGCCATCTATCTTTTTCCTCCCCTGATAATCTTATTTTACCCCATTAAACAAAAAGGAAAACGAAGATCTGTGTCTCACCTCAACACAGAGTTTTAGAGTATTTTTTACAGTATCAATGAGCTTTGCATTTTTGGGATAAGTTTTTCAAGGAAGCTTTGTTTCTCACCAGTTTGACAAAGAAGTTTTATGCAAAGCAGATGTGGGTAAGAAAAAGGAAGGAGATGAAGTTGAAGATGAACAGGAATAAGAAGACAAAGAAAAGAAGGGGGAAGGGAGTGAGGGAGGGGCGGAAGGCATGGCATAGAAGCACTGCCATTGCTGGATTTAGAGCCAAGTTCATGACTAATCTAGACAAAGGTTGAGCCTGGAAGTTGAAAAACTGGGTTTATATAGACTATGTGACACTTCCTATGTGCAGCTTATTTAAATAGAAATAGACTGTAGAGTATGTTTGATGCTGACAGGTTCTGTGGAGTAAATTTTTCTTTTAAATCTATATGGGATGAGCAGCTGAAGGAAAGTTTGCTATTTTAAATTGTGTTAAACTTTGTTATCTGTTACCAAGTTTTTCTCTTTGCTAATCATTTACTTCTTAAAATAACTATAGTTTACTGTGGTTTTTATTTGCATCTATTAGAAGTGACCATAAGTACCATTTTATATGCTAAAGGCCCACTTATTTTTTTCCCTTCACTAATTTTTAATTGGCAAATCTATTATTTTTCTTAGTAATGTGTAAAATTTTTAAAATCTATATTATGGAAAGTTGCCCTTTGGTCTATGGGATAATTGCAAATTTTTTTTCAGACTGTCATTTGTACTTTATTGTAATTATTTATGATTTTTTTCCAAATGAGTGGTTGAAAAATATTATATAGGCAAAATTATAAATCTTCATGACTTTGGGGCTTTTCTAATATTGAAAAATATTTCCTGTTTTAAAATTATTTAAAATCACTCATAATTTATTCTATTATTAATATGTTTTTATGTTTTATATCAGGCACAATAGAAATTCCTATATAATGTTTACCTCAGTCAATGTCTTCAAATAGTTGGGAATATAATTGGAGAGATAAAAAGAGAAAAAATTAAAAAAATTTATAATTTCAGAAACAAACTCTGTTATGTGGCACTATACGTAAGACGAAGTTAGGGATCTGGAGTCATAGGTGAAGTCAAGTTTCAAGTATTTCTTTAAAGGCGTATATGACTTATGAAGAGAAAAGTAGAAGTAACATGACTAAAGTATTAATCGAAAGCATTTCTCTTAAAAAGAATGTTCTTAGGCAGGCACAGTGGCTTATGTCTGTAATCCTAGCACTTTGGGAGGCCAAGGCATTTAGGAGTTTAGGAGTTGCAGAGTACCCTGGCCAACATGATGAAACCCTATCTCTACTAAAATCACAAAAACTAATCAGGCATAGTGGTGGGTGCCTGTAGCTCTAGCTGCTCAGGAAGCTGGGGCAGGAGAATTGCTTGAACCCAGGAACTGAAGGTTGCAGGGAGCCAAGATGGTATCACTGCACTCCGGCCTGGGCAATAGAGTGAGACTCCATCTAAAGAAGAAGAAAAAAAAAAGCTTTTAGTGTTTTTAGTCTTTTTTTTTCTAATTTTGAAACAAAACTGAGGCGTCATATTCACCCCTATGATGGAAGGTATAATATAGCTGAAAAACTCTTAGACAGTTATAGCTTTTACAATTCTTTATTTTTAATTTTCATCAAGTATTTCACTTTAATGTGTTATTTATAGAGTTATTAAAGGAAAACATGCAATTTGTGACAAACGGCAATACTTAAGTACATATGGAAATTGAACAAAAATTAAGATTAGTTTTCTTCTTTTAAAGCTATAGACCAGTTTAATTTATTGTTAGCTTTTATGTTAGTGTGTGAATAAAATGTTCAGGAGTGTAGTATCTAAATGAAATATGCGTGATATTTTCAATGAGGAATTTAGCAGATTTTTACCAGTGTGTGTTACAAGACAGGTAAAAGTAAGCTTCACTAGCCACATGCAGTTTAATTTCTCAATCTTTTAAGAGGAAAACATATTAACATAGATATGTTTAGAGAGATTTTATTAAGGATATAGTCACTCTAGAAAGAGAGACATTCATTTCAAACATAAAAGTAATTTCAAATTACTTTTAGCAACTGGAATAACTTTACATATGAAAGTATCAATTCAGCTTCAATATTATCCTTTCTTGCAGTGATTTCACTTCCAGCAAGTGGAAGGAAAATAAATATACACACAGACAAAATTTTATTTTATTTGCTATGGAAACATTTTTATGTTATAAAAGAGAGATTACAGCAGTATCAGTTTTAACTTGTGTTCGTAATACAGTTTCTCAAGAATAGGTTTTTGGTCATCCTTTTGCCAAGCATTATACTGTGTCCCTCATTCACTCAATTAACAGAAGGGTGTTGAAATTTTCATTCACGGGCTTAGGGAGAATGTGGGAAACAAAGCAGTAGGGTTATGGCTACAGCTGCTATCTTTAAGAAGACAAAATTTGTATATGCAATCCCATTGTTTCTCTGGTTTTTATTATTATTACGTTTTCATTTATTACGATTATACTATAAGTTCTGGGGTCCACGTGCAGAACATGCAGATTTGTAACATAGATGTACATGTGCCATGGTGGTTTGCTGCATCCATCACCCTGTCATCTACGTTAGGTATTTATCCTAATACTATCCCTCCCATAACACCCCAAGCCCTGCTATTGCTCCCCTAGCCCCCCACTCCCTGAACAGATCCTGGTGTGTGATGTTCCACTCTCTGTGTCCATGTGTTCTCACTGTTCAACACTCACTTATGAGTGAGAATATGCATTGTTTGGTTATCTGTTCTTGTGTCACTTTGCTGAGAATGATGGTTTCCAGCTTCATCAATGTCCCTGCAAGGGACATGAATTCACCCTTTTTCATAGCAGCATAGTATTCTGTAGTGTATATGGGCCATATTTTCTTAAACTTTTATTTCTATCGATATTGTCTCCATATTGGCTCTGGAAGGAACTTGATGAAGCCATATTTAAACTGTGTGTCCATCTCAACAAGCTGCTAAGTTCAGCATCAGGAAAAGGCATGGTAGATCATGCTTGAGTAAGACCTTGACCTATCTCTGTGGTCACAGAAATGAGAAATGACAGTCCTGTGAACACCAGGTGCAATGGCAAAAGGGCCATCTCTCCAACAGAATATAGAGTTATTCAAATTAGAGAAGAGAGAGGGAAGCCTGAAAACAAATGTTAAACGTAGTCTACCAGAATTATATTCTAACAGAAATTACAAAGGACTTCATGGTATTTCAAATTCCTGACTGACATTGATTTTCATAATTTATGGAGGAGAAATCAGAATTCCCAAAAATTATCAGACTATCACAAAGTCATACATTATTCTTAAACATTCTCAGTGTTCTTTATCTTCTACTAATTAATATGGATATCAAAAGTGCCTAATAAATTATATTTAATAGTAACTACAAAAAATTATAGCGTACAGATAATGTCCAAATCCTTGGAACTGTGAGGAAACACTCAGGATGGGGTTTGATTATTGTTACACTGGCATCTCTTAGAAACATTAACCTCCTACACATATTCATATGCAGCATTGCCTAAGGAAGGTCATATTTTGCTTCCAAAACTTATTTCTTGAAATACCACTCATAGGTATTTATAAAGCATGCTACATGCACAAACCTATTCCTATTGATTTTATTCACAGAATTGACTCACTTTTATCAGTAAACCAGGCCTGAAACATACTCTTCTAACAGTGCAAAGGCTGCAAGCAAAACTGACTAGATTCTGACTGCCTCTCTCAGGTGATTTTTTTCCAGCTTCCAGAAAGGGTGCATTTAGCCTGTTAGTCTTGCCTGTTAGACTTCCTGTTTTTGCTTTTAATTTGATGTCAGTGAATTCCTTGGACCAACAACTTCTATATATCAATAGTAAGCTTATAATACTTTGTTATACTTTCCAAATTTCTGGACTCATAGTTTCAGGATTTTTGGAAGAAGATTAGTTTCCTTGTAAATGCCAGGAAGGCATTCCCTCATAAAAGCAGTATATGAAGTTCTAAGATTTCATGAAATTTAACAGCAATAGAAATTTTTAACAGACTGTTTGGAGCCAGCATGTTGGAGACATAGAATCAAAAAATGCACCGTGAACCACAAGCATAAATGATAGTAAAGGCAGGTACATGCATATATTGGTCCCTATGAGCTCTGCTACCTATTATAGCATTTGTCACATATTGGATGTCCAATAATGCTGAACTCAAGAGAATGTTAAGTGCTGTCTGCCATTCATCTCACTGTGTGTAACATACATATATATTCTAAAGAACCACAGAAAATTTTCTATTTGCACTTATCTATATCTATAAATTAATTGTTATTTCTTACGAGGTAAAGAACAGTTACATTTTATCTTATACATTGTTTTTTCTCTGTTTTCTTTGTTTTACATCACATAAGCAAAGATCAGGTCAAATAACTCAGTCTCCATTTGTTCATGTAAAATTCATTTTTTCTATGTACGTTACATCTGCCTTTAATATTTGACACCTGAATAATCAAGACCAATTGTTTAATATTCTTCTTATATTTGAGGTCAGATCCATGAAATGTCACAAGAAACATGGCATGATGATGAATAAAGGTTATAAAATAGAAATAAATTTCAAAAAGCACAAAGTCAGATGGGTCAATCCCTTTTACACCTTCCGAATATCATGTGAAGGTGATTTCATTCATTGTTAAATAAATGATGGTATAATAAAGAAAATTTAAAGAACAATGAAAAAAATTATGCAGAGACACTAGTTGTCTTCTTTTTGGAATTTTTCTCAATACAATGCCCCTAATTTCTAACTGATGTCATGGCCAACTGAAATGAAAGGTACATTTCTCATCTTTGTGTTGAGTAGTGGCATGTGACTAAAAGGGTAAAAGGAGAACTATTATATGACAATTCCTCCTGAGAAACCTTATACAGAGCTCCTGAAGTATATTACTGCATCATCTACACTGCTGTTTACAATTAGCCAACGTGATGGCCAAAGATTCATGTTGGATCACGAGGGTGAGAACGATTATAGTCCTGATAGAGAAGGAACTGGAAAGTAGCCTGATTCGTGGCTGACTTGATTGATCATACAAATATTACTGTAAGAGTGAAATAATCTTCTAGATTTTAAGCCACGATTTTTGTGTCTCTAGTATTCTCAGCCAAATATAACACATACAATTGTGAATATGGTACCAGTAGGACTACTGTGCAAGAAAACTCAGCCATGTAATTGGTTTGTGTGATCAGTAGGGTGTGAGAGGCAGGAGCATGTGTATCACAGATGGGAGAGCAGGTGACCCTTGGCAGCTTTACGGAATAAGTCATCTTTTTACCTTGGAAGACAAATTACATATTAACTTAGGGTAAAGTATCTGACAAATGGTAAAAGGCTGGCACATGCATATATTGGTCCCTATGAGCTCTGCAGCCTATTAGAGCATTTGTCTTCCAAGTTAATATACGTGCTTTCCCATCTGTGATACACATGCTCCTGTGTCTCACACCCTACTGATCACACAAACCAATTACAAGGCTGAGTTTTCTCGCACAATAGCTCTACTGGTACCATATTCACAATCGTGTGTGTTATATTTGGCTGAGAATACCAGAGACACAAAAATAGTGGCTTAAAATCTAGAAGATTATTTCACTCTTACATAATATTCAAATAAGCAATCAAGTCAGCCATGAATCAGGCTACTTTCCAGTTCCTTCTCTATCAGGACTATAGTCGTTCTCACCCTCGTGATCCAACATGATCTTTGGCCATCACGTTGGCTAATTGCAAACAGCAGTGTAGATGATGCAGTAATATACTTCAGGAGCTCTGTATAAGGTTTCTCAGGAGGAATTGTCATATAATAGGTCTACTTTTACCCTTTTAGTCACATACTATTACTCAACACAAAGATAGAAATGTATCTTTCATTTCAGTTGGCCATGATGTCAGTTAGAAATTTTTTAGGGGCATTGCATTGCACTCCAGCCTGGGTAACAGGAGTAAAACTCCATCTCAAAAAAAAAAATTAGGGGAATTGTATCGAGGAAAATTCCTAAAAGAAGACAACTGGTGCCTCTGCATGGATTTTTTTCATTGTTCTTTAAATTTTTCTTAGTATACCATCAGTTTAACAATTAATGAAATCACCTTCACATGACATAAGGAGGATGTAAAAGGGACTTGACTCGCCTGACTTTGTGCTTTTTGAAATTTATTTCTATTTTATAACCTTTATCGATCATCATGCCACGTTTCCTGTGACATTTCATGGATCTGACCTCAAATATAAGAATATTAGACAATTAGTCTTGATTATTCAGGTGTCAAATATTAAAGGCAGATGTAATGTAGATGGAAAAAATGAATTTTATATGAACAAATGGAGACTGAGTTATTTGACTAGATCTTTGCCTATGGGTTCTAAAACAAAGAAAACAGAGATAAAACAATGTATAATATAAAATTTAACTATTCTTTACCTAGTAAGAAATACAAATTAATTTATAGATATAGATAAGTGCAAATAGAAAATTTTCTGTGGTTCTTTAGAATATATATGTATGTTACACACAGTGAGATTAATAGCAGACAGAACTTAACTCTCTCCTGAGTTAAGCATTATTGGACATGAAATCTGTGACAAATGCTATAATAGATAGCAGAGCTCATAGGGACCAATATATGCATGTACCTGCCTTTACTATCATTTATGCTTGTGGTTCACGGTGCATTTTTTGATTCTATGTCTCCAACATGCTGGCTCCAAACAGTCTGTTAAAAATTTCTATTGCTGTTAAATTTCATGAAATCTTAGAACTTCATATACTGCTTTTATGAGGGAATGCCTTCCTGGCATTTACAAGGAAACTAATCTTCTTCCAAAAATCCTGAAACTATGAGTCCAGAAATTTGGAAAGTATAACAAAGTATTATAAGCTTACTATTGATATATAGAAGTTGTTGGTCCAAGGAATTCACTGACATCAAATTAAAAGCAAAAACAGGAAGTCTAACAGGCAAGACTAACAGGCTAAATGCACCCTTTCTGGAAGCTGGAAAAAAATCACCTGAGAGAGGCAGTCAGAATCTAGTCAGTTTTGCTTGCAGCCTTTGCACTGTTAGAAGAGTATGTTTCAGGCCTGGTTTACTGATAAAAGTGAGTCAATTCTGTGAATAAAATCAATAGGAATAGGTTTGTGCATGTAGCATGCTTTATAAATACCTATGAGTGGTATTTCAAGAAATAAGTTTTGGAAGCAAAATATGACCTTCCTTAGGCAATGCTGCATATGAATATGTGTAGGAGGTTAATGTTTCTAAGAGATGCCAGTGTAACAATAATCAAACCCCATCCTGAGTGTTTCCTCACAGTTCCAAGGATTTGGACATTATCTGTACGCTATAATTTTTTGTAGTTACTATTAAATATAATTTATTAGGCACTTTTGATATCCATATTAATTAGTAGAAGATAAAGAACACTGAGAATGTTTAAGAATAATGTATGACTTTGTGATAGTCTGATAATTTTTGGGAATTCTGATTTCTCCTCCATAAATTATGAAAATCAATGTCAGTCAGGAATTTGAAATACCATGAAGTCCTTTGTAATTTCTGTTAGAATATAATTCTGGTAGACTACGTTTAACATTTGTTTTCAGGCTTCCCTCTCTCTTCTCTAATTTGAATAACTCTATATTCTGTTGGAGAGATGGCCCTTTTGCCATTGCACCTGGTGTTCACAGGACTGTCATTTCTCATTTCTGTGACCACAGAGATAGGTCAAGGTCTTACTCAAGCATGATCTACCATGCCTTTTCCTGATGCTGAACTTAGCAGCTTGTTGAGATGGACACACAGTTTAAATATGGCTTCATCAAGTTCCTTCCAGAGCCAATATGGAGACAATATCGATAGAAATAAAAGTTTAAGAAAATATGGCCCATATACACTACAGAATACTATGCTGCTATGAAAAAGGGTGAATTCATGTCCCTTGCAGGGACATTGATGAAGCTGGAAACCATCATTCTCAGCAAAGTGACACAAGAACAGATAACCAAACAATGCATATTCTCACTCATAAGTGAGTGTTGAACAGTGAGAACACATGGACACAGAGAGTGGAACATCACACACCAGGATCTGTTCAGGGAGTGGGGGGCTAGGGGAGCAATAGCAGGGCTTGGGGTGTTATGGGAGGGATAGTATTAGGATAAATACCTAACGTAGATGACAGGGTGATGGATGCAGCAAACCACCATGGCACATGTACATCTATGTTACAAATCTGCATGTTCTGCACGTGGACCCCAGAACTTATAGTATAATCGTAATAAATGAAAACGTAATAATAATAAAAACCAGAGAAACAATGGGATTGCATATACAAATTTTGTCTTCTTAAAGATAGCAGCTGTAGCCATAACCCTACTGCTTTGTTTCCCACATTCTCCCTAAGCCCGTGAATGAAAATTTCAACACCCTTCTGTTAATTGAGTGAATGAGGGACACAGTATAATGCTTGGCAAAAGGATGACCAAAAACCTATTCTTGAGAAACTGTATTACGAACACAAGTTAAAACTGATACTGCTGTAATCTCTCTTTTATAACATAAAAATGTTTCCATAGCAAATAAAATAAAATTTTGTCTGTGTGTATATTTATTTTCCTTCCACTTGCTGGAAGTGAAATCACTGCAAGAAAGGATAATATTGAAGCTGAATTGATACTTTCATATGTAAAGTTATTCCAGTTGCTAAAAGTAATTTGAAATTACTTTTATGTTTGAAATGAATGTCTCTCTTTCTAGAGTGACTATATCCTTAATAAAATCTCTCTAAACATATCTATGTTAATATGTTTTCCTCTTAAAAGATTGAGAAATTAAACTGCATGTGGCTAGTGAAGCTTACTTTTACCTGTCTTGTAACACACACTGGTAAAAATCTGCTAAATTCCTCATTGAAAATATCACGCATATTTCATTTAGATACTACACTCCTGAACATTTTATTCACACACTAACATAAAAGCTAACAATAAATTAAACTGGTCTATAGCTTTAAAAGAAGAAAACTAATCTTAATTTTTGTTCAATTTCCATATGTACTTAAGTATTGCCGTTTGTCACAAATTGCATGTTTTCCTTTAATAACTCTATAAATAACACATTAAAGTGAAATACTTGATGAAAATTAAAAATAAAGAATTGTAAAAGCTATAACTGTCTAAGAGTTTTTCAGCTATATTATACCTTCCATCATAGGGGTGAATATGACGCCTCAGTTTTGTTTCAAAATTAGAAAAAAAAAGACTAAAAACACTAAAAGCTTTTTTTTTTCTTCTTCTTTAGATGGAGTCTCACTCTATTGCCCAGGCCGGAGTGCAGTGATGCCATCTTGGCTCCCTGCAACCTTCAGTTCCTGGGTTCAAGCAATTCTCCTGCCCCAGCTTCCTGAGCAGCTAGAGCTACAGGCACCCACCACTATGCCTGATTAGTTTTTGTGATTTTAGTAGAGATAGGGTTTCATCATGTTGGCCAGGGTACTCTGCAACTCCTAAACTCCTAAATGCCTTGGCCTCCCAAAGTGCTAGGATTACAGACATAAGCCACTGTGCCTGCCTAAGAACATTCTTTTTAAGAGAAATGCTTTCGATTAATACTTTAGTCATGTTACTTCTACTTTTCTCTTCATAAGTCATATACGCCTTTAAAGAAATACTTGAAACTTGACTTCACCTATGACTCCAGATCCCTAACTTCGTCTTACGTATAGTGCCACATAACAGAGTTTGTTTCTGAAATTATAAATTTTTTTAATTTTTTCTCTTTTTATCTCTCCAATTATATTCCCAACTATTTGAAGACATTGACTGAGGTAAACATTATATAGGAATTTCTATTGTGCCTGATATAAAACATAAAAACATATTAATAATAGAATAAATTATGAGTGATTTTAAATAATTTTAAAACAGGAAATATTTTTCAATATTAGAAAAGCCCCAAAGTCATGAAGATTTATAATTTTGCCTATATAATATTTTTCAACCACTCATTTGGAAAAAAATCATAAATAATTACAATAAAGTACAAATGACAGTCTGAAAAAAAATTTGCAATTATCCCATAGACCAAAGGGCAACTTTCCATAATATAGATTTTAAAAATTTTACACATTACTAAGAAAAATAATAGATTTGCCAATTAAAAATTAGTGAAGGGAAAAAAATAAGTGGGCCTTTAGCATATAAAATGGTACTTATGGTCACTTCTAATAGATGCAAATAAAAACCACAGTAAACTATAGTTATTTTAAGAAGTAAATGATTAGCAAAGAGAAAAACTTGGTAACAGATAACAAAGTTTAACACAATTTAAAATAGCAAACTTTCCTTCAGCTGCTCATCCCATATAGATTTAAAAGAAAAATTTACTCCACAGAACCTGTCAGCATCAAACATACTCTACAGTCTATTTCTATTTAAATAAGCTGCACATAGGAAGTGTCACATAGTCTATATAAACCCAGTTTTTCAACTTCCAGGCTCAACCTTTGTCTAGATTAGTCATGAACTTGGCTCTAAATCCAGCAATGGCAGTGCTTCTATGCCATGCCTTCCGCCCCTCCCTCACTCCCTTCCCCCTTCTTTTCTTTGTCTTCTTATTCCTGTTCATCTTCAACTTCATCTCCTTCCTTTTTCTTACCCACATCTGCTTTGCATAAAACTTCTTTGTCAAACTGGTGAGAAACAAAGCTTCCTTGAAAAACTTATCCCAAAAATGCAAAGCTCATTGATACTGTAAAAAATACTCTAAAACTCTGTGTTGAGGTGAGACACAGATCTTCGTTTTCCTTTTTGTTTAATGGGGTAAAATAAGATTATCAGGGGAGGAAAAAGATAGATGGCTGCTGTAGTTGTGCCAGCAGCATCTCAACTACAACTCAATAATTTATAAATGTTAATTTAGAAGCAACATTCCAGTGAGTCTCCTGTCAGCAGAAATCATGGGAACTCTGATCATTTTAATGATCATAAAACTGAGGTAGGAAACAAATATGACCATTTTGTTTAGAAACCATGATCTTTCAAAACTTTTCTTTCTTTCTAAATAAATAATAATAGGGACTACAAATTAAAATCAAATGGCTTGTAGTGAAGTCTTAACCAATTTATGTGATCAGTGATATTCTCTTCATATCAATATATATCTTTATTGATCTTTTAGACATTTTTAGTTTTAAATCAAATGACCAGAAATGTTAGCAAGGGCTATGGGAAAAAAAGGGCTGGGTAAGAAAATTTGAAGTCTCTAAAGTGGAATGTAGCTCTTATAGATAGGTTGGTTGGGATTTATTTTATATGAAACATATAGTATATAAAGGCCTCTCTGGTCTTTTATATAAAATACTTAGGAGAAGTCCTACTACTTTATAAGAATTCAATAAGTGTAATGTCTTATAACTATTTAAGGTATTATTCAATCCTAAAATCATTTACAGAACTTTTGAAATTGATGTAGTGTGTCTATTTCCAGATTAAGAAGGAAGCATTTTAAAACAAAAGTCTTTAACTTTTATTTATTTTGACCCCTTTGAAGTACTCTTTGAAAACAATAGAAGTAAGGAAGAAGTTGCCAGATAGAACAGAAAGGGAATAAGCTGAACAACCAGTGGGCTTATAGGAAACAGTTCACATGTAAGCACATAAGGTCCTGTCTCAGACCAAAAACGTTCTGTGTTCTACCTACCTCTCAACTCTTTCTAGGTGCTGTTCTTTTCTGTTTTCATAATCTCACTTTCAGTATCCTCAAATATTGATACAGAATGGCTGGGCTTCCAGCTAAACTTCACCCTCTAGCCTTGAACCTCAGCCCTAAGTGAAAAGAGCTGATTCCAATTTCCACCCAAATAATTGCCTTTTTGGTTGGTCCAGCCCCCTATCCTTTGCCCATAAAAAGTCTTCAGCTAGGCCAGGGGCAGTGGCTCACGCCTGTAATCCCAGCACTTTGCGAGGCTGAGGTGGGTGGATCATGAAGTCAAGAGATCGAGACCATCCTGGTCGAAATGGTGAAACCCAGTCTCTACTAAAGATACAAAAAATTAGCTGGGCATGGTGGCGCGTGCCGGTAATCCCAGCTACTTGGGAGGCTGAGGCAGGAGAATTGCCTGAACCCAGGAGGCGGAGGTTGCGGTGAGCCGAGATAGTGCCATTGCACTCCAGCCTGGGTAACGAGAGCGAAACTCCGTCTCAAAAAAAAAAAAAAAAAAAGTCTTCAGCTGGCAGAGCCATAGAAGTTGCTGATGCAAGAGGTTGGGGATGCAGGCTGCCGAGCATTGAGGATACAAGCGGCTGAGCATGTGAGTCTACAGATAGATACAGCTAACTTCAGACAATGCAGCTTCAGGGAAAGATTGCCTTATTCCCACACCATTCCCTTTCCAACTCACCATTCCACTGAGAGCCCCATCCATTGCCCAGTAAAATCCTCCACATACACTACCCTTCAATCCATTTGAGTGACCTGATTCTTTCTGGACAGGAATAAGAACCTGGGTGCAGGGAGGGCAGGGGCTTGGACATTGCTGTGGAATACACAGAGCTTGCTCCTAACAGAGAGAAGCAGCCAGCTGGTTCCAGTGTTCGTTTCTTCTGGTTCTCGTATGGCACACTCCCTCTTGCAAGGAGTGGCCAGCAACAGGCTGAGTGAAACAAGCCAGTCCAGTTCCCGCCCATGAAGGGAAGTCAAGGGAACAATCCTGTCTCAATATGAAACCTTATTTCAATAGAGGATTAAATAGCTAACTACCAAAAAATAAAAGCTAGATAGAGACATAGATAATATTAATATAGAGAGCTATAGCCATAGCTATAGCTATAGTTATAGACACAGTTACATTGCATCCATCTGGTGATAGCTTCCTGTCTTCACAGTTGAAAATAAAAGGCAGGGATGGGGATATTAGATCACAGAGATCTCAATTGTTTAACTCAATTTACACATTATGATAATGAGGGCCAGAAGCTATATTTTCCTTAACATATTCAATGACTTAAATTTCCAAAATCTTACCTTTTATCGTTGATCATTTTCCAGCATCAGACATTATCATTTTCTCTTTGGTAAAAAAAAAAATATCATGTGTTCTTTTCAAAAATGTTTCCTTATTTCAGTAAAAATTGCTGTTAAATTCAAAGATGAAAACAAGGTAACACATTAAACTATGGAACGCCATGAAAAGGAAGTATTATCTTGTCAGTTTCAATAGTATATATGTGTTTCCAGGAGACTGAGAAATATTTTCTGCTTTAGTTATGTTTCTTTTATTGCACTGTTCATACAAGAACACACTGCAGGGTTAATAGTTTTTAAAGTGACTCATAATTTTGTGCACATCTCTGCTATATTATTACAATCTGCATTCTGTTTAAGTTTCAAATTTAAAAATAATTGCTTCTTATTAAAATCTCCCACATTGCATTATTGCTGGTCATGCAGAAAATTACTTTGCTGCAGGAAAAAAAACTATCCAATATAATCTTTTCTCCTTATAGCAGAGTAGATAAGTGGATTAATCACAAGTCAAAATCTTGGAAATAGAGTGCTTCGTTGGCTAAACTGAGCCATGCCTGTCAGCGATGATAGATGATAGAGATTTGGTGACACTAGATAATCGAGTGAAGCTAGTCACCACAATAATGATTATTTTTTAAAATACTAGAATGTGTTAATTGTCCACTGAATATGAGAAGAAGCTGGGTTTGCCCTTTGAGGGAACTAGTTGCCTTGTTAAGACATCATGCCTAAGACGTCCACTTAGGCAACTTGTTTCCCTGCTTACCTAGACCTATTCTGTAAATGCTGAAAGCTTGCTATGAAGTAGAGGTCTCTCATATTGTGAATCTTAGCCACAATTACTGCAAATATTGACTTTTTTTGCTAAATTTTTATTTTTCTTCTATTAAGCCAATTAAAAGTATATTATATTTCTTGAAATTGTCTTACAGCTCTTAAATGCTCTCTTTTGTTTTGCTGTTTTCATTTTGCTTCTCTTCGCATTTCAGTTTGGAAATTTTCTGTGGGCTTACCTGCAGGTCACTCATCCTTTCTTTAGTCATGGAAGCTGATTAATAAACCAATCAATGGGCCTATTTTTTTTCTCCCTTAGCATTTTCTTTTGGTTCTTCCTTAGATTATTTTTCATTTCTCTGCTTATATAATGTATGTCTCCTTTTTCTGTAAAGAGCCCTTAACATAGGAGTTACACCTATTTTAATTTCTCAGAATGATGATTCTAACACTTGTATTATGTCTACGTATGGTTCTGATTATTGTTTTGTCTCTTTAGATTAAATATTTTATTGCATTTGGCATAATTTTATATTTTTTTGTTGAAAGCTGTTTATATTGTACTGGGTAATAGGAACCAAGGATAATTGACCTTTAATGTAGAGATTTATGTGGGCCTGTGTTTATTATTTGATCTAGTGTAAAATTCTAGAGCAAGTTTGTTCAATCCGTGGCTCATGGATGGCATGTGGCCCAGGATGGCTTTGAATGTGGCCCAACACAAATTTTTAAATTTTCTTAAAATACTAGGACATATATACATATATATCAGCTCTCATCAGCTATCACTGGTGTTAGTGTATTTTATGTGCAGTCCAAGACAATTCTTTTAGTGTGGCCCAGGGATGCCAAAAGATTGTACAACCCTTTTCTACAGTCTTCAGATTTCTCTATTGTCCTTGATTTAGTCCTCCTTGCTGACTTTACACTTCCCTAGGTTCCCTTAGAGAGAGCCTGTATCTTGCAGCTCTTTAAATGTAATTCATTCTTATTATCCTGGAGCTCTATTGGTGTGGTGGTAAGGTGTGATAAAGGAGGAGTATTCTGTTATTTTTAGATTAAATCTTAATGTTTCAGTGGGCCTGAATCCCATGTCTGATATTTTCACTAATATTAGTGGTCTAGCATTTTATTTGCCCCTGCCTCCTACTCTCTCTTCTGGTTGCTGTGCTTCCGATCTATTTCCTTGAACCCTGACCCCTGGTGACAATGTCTTCTTACAGATTTTTTCAGCCTATGTTAGACAAGAAAGCTAGGAAAGATCAGAAAGGGAAAAATGCACTTGTCTCAGCTGGATGTGACTCTGGCAAAGTCATTACTACTAGAGAATAGGTCTTTGCTTTGGAGAAGGCTCTAGGTGTACTTCAAAAACATCACTCTTGCCTTTCTCTTGCCACAGTAGAGAAACTTCTTCAGGTCCTACATGAATCTAGTGAGAATATTGTATGTAAAGTCAATGAAAGTGTCGGTCCCTTCCCCTAGGTTTCCAGTCTCCTGGAGTATTTTACTCTCAAACTTATCTACACTCAGTTTACAGCAGTTTATCAAAATTGCCATTTAAGTAGTCCTACAAATTCATGGTAGAACCAACAGTTTCTTTTCTATGTAAGGAGACTTCAGTTCTGTATTTCTCTGGATACCAAGAAAAGTTAATAACACTCAGTTTCTCCATCTGTTTCTTGCTGTTATGATAAGAGGTATGACATACAATCTGACATACATGCTGGAGCTGAATCCAGAAGCCTTCCAAAACTTAGTTTTATCTTGACCTTTTAGCCAGTAATTTATTCAATAATAATCATGATTTACGCTTAGATTATCTTGACTCTTCTACATATGCAATCATTTGTTTATAAACAGTCACAGTTTGCAAGTTCTAGTTCCTGTTTAATTATATAGGTATGATTAAATATATATTATATATAATATATATAATATATGCACACACATATATATTCTATATATTCTATATATAATATATTATTATATATAAATTCTATATATAATAATATATATAATATATATATATACTGCTGCTCCATTGTTTTATTGGCTAGGTCATTTAATGCAGGGTTCAAAAGAAATATTGAAAAATATCTCACTAAATGCAAATAAAAAGTTTGAAACTTATGAAGTAAATGTAAAGGAGTGGCTTTATAAAAAAATACAACTGCAAATGCTTATATTAGAAAAGGAGAAAAAATAATTTAAAAATTAATAATTTCAGCTCCTACCAAAAGAGGCTAGTGGAAGAGAAGCTATCATATTAAATAAAAGGAAAATATAAATAAATAGAACAGACACCTCTAAAAGAAAAAAAAGTAATGATAAAGTAAACAAACAAATTATTATTTTTAATAAATTATTAAAATCAATTTAAATAATTAGATTGATCAAGCAAAAGCAATGGAAGAGTAGGTTGCACTATATTTGTAACACACAATAGCTAAGAGAATATTATCTAGCAACTTTATGCTACGAAATCTGGAAACTTGAACCAAAGTGGCAAATATCTTGAAAAACACAACTTATCAAAACTAATTTAAAAAGAAACAGAAAAGCTAAATCGTCCTATTTCTGGTAAAGACAGATAACTGAGATTAAAATCCTTTATACAAAGAAAGAAATAAAACAAAAACAAACAACCCAGTCTTATGTAAATGAACTGATAGATTCAATTAAATATTAAATGAATGAATCATATAACTCTTAGTTAATGAAACACAGTAGGAAATGTTTACTGATTTAATTATGATTACCAAAATACCAAAATCAGAAAATCAAAAAAATATTTAATGGATGAATCATATAAATCTTAGTTGATAGAGTCGGAAATGTGTACTTATTTAATTGTGATTACTGTAATACCAAAATCAGAAAAAATTATAAAAGAAAACATAATGTAAAAATTGATGCATATATTGATGTGAAATAATAGAAGTAGAAAATCTTTAGCAAAATCTTACCTAATTGAAATGAGCAATATTGGTTTAATATTGGAATATCTATAGTTGTAATTCACCATTATACTAGAGATTCTAGTATGTGAATTAAAGAAAGGGAAAAAATACGTAAACGCAAAGTAGGCTGCAAAACACTATTTGTGTTTGACATTACTGAATTTGTAGGAAATTATAAGGAAGCTACAAAAATGTTATTAATAATTAAAGAATGTAGTGGGTTCATAGGAACCTGGGCCATGAAACAAAAACTGATGTCTTTCCGTGTCTTACAATTACAATTAAAGCACAGAGTAAATTATAATTTACAGTAGCATAGAATACAGAAAATACTTGGAGTCACATTAAGTGTAATATTTGTAAAAGCTCTAAACTGAAAACTGAAATGCAGATCTGAGAGAAATGAAAGAAAACATAAAAATGGAGTGACATATCATATTCACTGACTGTAGGGCTCATTGTAAAACATCACAAATCTACAAATTTAGTGAAATTTGAATGAGAGAGCTAGGAGAATTTTTTTGTTGATTGTCAAGCTGATTCTAAAATGAGTATAGACATTCAAAGAACCTAGGAGAGCAAAAATGCTTGCCCAGGAAGAACAGACTTGAAGGTCTTTCGCCATGTGATTTTAAACCTTAGTATAAACTTATTAAGTACAGGGTGGTATTAATGTGAGGGCAGACATAAAAATAAATGAAACATCATAGAGATTCCAAAAATCAGGCCATGAATATTTGTTGAGTTAATGTCCAAAAAAACTGTCAAGTCAAGTCAATGGGGGAAAATAAAATCTTTTCAATAAATGGTGCTGGGACAAGAGGATGTGAAGAAAAGGAACTTAAAACTAAAGTCATGACATATACAAAGTAAATTAATTCATAAAACAAAATATGAATTAAGTGTTATGCAATAAAACATCTAAAAATTAATTCTTGTGGGATTTAAATGGGTAAAGATTTCTTACACAATTATTATTAACATGAAAAATCAAAGAGAAAAGCAAATTGAACTTTATCAAACTTGTAAGGAAATTATTCCTGTGTATAGTTGATTTAAAAAATTAATCCAGTGATAGTACTGCAAATTATGAGAGAAAAAGAAATAAATAATGTGACCGAGAATATCCTAATAGAGAAATGATGAAGTTTCTGTGTCAGAATATCTGAAAGGAAACATGAACTACAAAGACAATTACCCAGTTGAAATAATAAAATAAAATGAGATTGGAAGCAGAAATTTAAAATAGCTTTTAAAAATGCATGTGATAAAAAATGTGGAACATGGGTTTAGCCTTAGCAATAATTTTGAACTATATTTATTATAAACAAAGCAAAACAAAACTTGCATTCTGAATAACTTGTGTAACAGACCCATCAAGGAATGTTTCTTACGGAAAAACAAGAGGTATCCTTGTTAAGAACTTTCCCTAAAGCAATAGTTTGAACAAAGCAAATTTTCTTTACACAAAATGGGTTAGTTCTAGAGATAATGAATCATTTTTACTTCAGCATTATGCTTATAATTTAAATTCTATTCATGACCCATGGGCTCGTGCTTGACTCTCTTAGAGGGGAAGCTACAGATTTTGATTAACAAAAATAACAGGACAGTATTGCTGCCATTTCTCTGCAAGTTCCTAAAGCAGTGTTAAACCTACTTGATATAATGCGCAACAGAAATATGCACAAGTGAGGGAGGAAGCCAATTCCTATGGTAGATTTCTTTTGGTGCACACTGAAACATGGAAATAGCATGGTTTCTAAAGACATGGTGGTGGTTGGCAATTGGTAGACATAGTCATGGCAAGTAGTTTTCAAATGGGCATTCATTCTTTGGATAGA
Source organism: Leontopithecus rosalia (assembly GCA_028533165.1). Lineage (NCBI taxonomy): Eukaryota > Metazoa > Chordata > Mammalia > Primates > Cebidae > Leontopithecus > Leontopithecus rosalia. The sequence goes on along the minus strand of JAPYYA010001281.1, from coordinate 15,267 downwards.
AAAAGAAAAACAATTTGGTAATACTTTGAGGGGCAAGAGCTTCCAAAGAGAAGATTGAGGTACCTCTAGGGAACTACTGTTTTATTTATGTTATTTATTTATGAGACAAAGTCTCACTCTTATTGCGCAGGCTGCAATGGAGTGGTGCAATCTTGGCTCATGGCAACCTCTGTCTCTCGGATTCAAGAAATCCTCTTGCCTCAGCCTGACAAGTAGCTGGGATTGGATTACAGGCTTGCACCAATATGCAGGGCTATATTTTGTATTTTTAGTAGAGACAGGGTTTTGCAGTGTTGGCCAGGCTGGTCTCAAACTCCTGATCTCAGGTGATCCATTCACCTGGGCCTCCCAAAGTGCTGGGATCGTAAGTGTGAACCACTGCACCCAGCCTCTTTATGTTATTTTGGATCTAAACAAATATTCCAAGCCATAACAAAAGAATTGGTGAGGATTGGGAATAGTTGGCAAATTATTTATAAACAGTGACAAGTGGTATGGGAGTTTGCAATTTAATCTCAGTTAGGTAATCTTAATATATGTGTATACTTTATTTCTAATTTTAAAAATCTTGGAGATGAAGTGAATTAGTCAACCTTCTGTCCCTTTTATATCCATGTGAGAAGTAGCATGACACGGGAATACAAGGATTTATTATATATTAGTAGAAATCAGAATAGTGAGAGTGTTTTGGAGGTGGGTATTCACTGGAAAATATGCTTAAGAAAATCTCCAAAGGTTTCCACTTCCTAGACATCCACTTATATTCATTAATGGCAATCTGAATCCAATGGGCCACACACTGTTCATAAAGTCAATTTCACGTTCATCAGCAGATGGATATTTATTGGTTCATTTTCCTTCTACTTCACTGCAAAGTTAGGCGTGAGAGAAAGCCTTTCTTTGCTTAGCTAAAATGGCATTTCCATAATGGCATTTCCAAATATTGAGATACGTAAATTGGACTTAGAATATCTTGGTTTATGTATTTTCCATTCAACTAAATTAATCCACTGTTATCTGTAGAAACCAAGTTTTTTGTTCTCTTGTTAATCAATTATCTTTAAGTATAATTAGTGACATAGATGTCACACTCTCAGCAAAGCATAAATCTGTGTGTGTAACATAGTGTGGAAATGAGTACTATTTCAAAATTCACTGAACTGGATTTAAACTAAATATCAATAGGTTGTAGATATTCCTGTCTTATTTTTAAATTTAATTATGTTAAATTTAGTGGATACCTCATACAAATATTAATAGCATTTTTAGTGACTTGTTTAAGGTAAAGAAGCATTTTTTTCCCACAAGAAAATTTTCAACCAAATGTCAAAAACATAAATAAACACGGAATTTTAAAAATATTTTCTGAAGTCTGATAAAATTATATTTTACATCAATACAATGGTAAGAAAAAAAATTGTATGATTGAAAACAGCTATGAATATAAATATTTTACATCTTAGTAAAGAATTGTAAGATGTTTTCCCATTCTGTTGGTTGTCGATTCACTGTGGTGTTACTTCTGAGGTCTCTGTTCTGTTCCATTGGTCTATGTCTCTGTTTTGGTACCAGTACCATGCTCTTTGATTACTGTAGCCTTGAGGTATAATTCGAAGTCTGGTAGCATGATGCCTCCAGCTTTGTTCTTTTTGCTTGGGATTGTCTTGGCTATGTGGGCTCTTTTTTGGTTCCATATGAAGTTTAAGGTGTTTTTTTCAGTTCTGTGAAGAAGGTCATTGGTAGTTTGATGGAGTTAGCTTTGAATCTATAAATTACCTTAGGCAGTATGGTCATTTTCACAATACAGATTCTTCCTAACCATGAGCATGGAATGTTTTTTTCATCTGTTTGTGTCCTTTCTTATTTCCTTGAGCAGCAGTTTGTAGTTCTCCTTGAAGTGGTCCTTCACATCCTTTGTTAGTTGTAATCCTCAGTATTTTAATCTCTTTGTGGCAATTGTGAATGGGAGTTTGCCCTTCATTTGGCTCTCTATTCATCTGTTACTGGCGTATAGAAATGCTTGTGGTTTCTGCACATTTATTTTGTCTCCTGAGACTTTGCTGCAGTTACTTATTAGCTTCAGAAGATTTTGGGCTGAGATGATGGGATCTTCTAAATATACAATCATGTCAACTGCAAATAGAGACAATTTGACTTCCTCTTTTTCTAATTGAATCCCATTTATTTCTTTATCCTGCCTGATTGCTCTGTCTAAAATTTCCATTACTATGTTAAATAGGAATGGTGAGAGAGTGCCAGTTTTTAAAGGGAATGCATCCAGTTTTTGCCTATTCAGTATGATATTGGCTGTGGGTTTGTCATAAATAGCTTTTATTATTTTGAGATACGTTCTGTCAATACCTAGTCTGTTGAGAGTTTTTACCATAAAGGGCTGTTGAATTTTGTCGAAGATCTTTTCTGCATCTCTTGACAACGGGCTAATAACCAGAATCTACAAAGAAATAAAACAAAGTTACAAGAAAAAAAACATCAAAAAGTGGTCAAAGGATAGAAACAGATATTTTTCAAAAGAGGACATGTGGCCAACAAACATGTGAAAAAATGCTCATCCTCACTGGTCATTAGAGAAATGTATATCAAAACAGCATTGAGATAGCATCTTATGCCAGTTAGAATGGCAATCATGAAAAATTCTGAAGCCAATATATATTGGAGAGGACGTGGAGAAATAGGAACACTTCTACACTGTTGGTGGGAGTGTAAATTAGTTCAACCATTGTGGAAGACAGTGTGGCAATTCCTCAAGGATCTAGAAATAGAAATACCATTTGACCCAGCAATCCCATTACTGGGTATACTCCCAAACGATTTTAAATCATTCTATTATAAAGACACATGCATGGGTATGTTCATTGTGGCACCTTTTACAATAGCAAAGACCTGGAACCAACCTAAGTACCCTTCAATAATAGACTGGATAAAGAAAATGTGGCACATATATACCACAGAATACTATGCAGCCATAAAAAAGGATGAATTCATGTCTTCTGTGGGAAAATTGATGAATTTGAAAACCATCATTCTCATCAAACTGACACAAGAACAGAAAACCAAACATTGAATGTTCTTACTCATATGTGGGCATTGAACAACAAGAACACCTGGACTCAGGGAGGGGAACATCACACACTGGGGTCTGTTGGGGAGTGGGACACTAGGCGAGGGATAGTGGAGGGGGGGAAATTGGGGAAAGATAACATTGGGAGAAATACCTAATATAGGTGAAGGGGGAATAGAGGCAGCAAACCACCATGGCATGTTTATACCTATGTTACAATTCTGCAAGGTCTCCACGTGTATCCTAGAACTTAAAGTAAAATCAAATATATATATATATATATATTTAAAAAAAGAATTGCTTTTCAGTTCATAAACATTTACTATATTTTGTTAAATGTGTAGTTATATATGGAAATGTAGAGAACAGCTCAGATTAAAGTACGCTAAAACATTAATGATAATCTCAAATATTTAAAATAATACTGTAGTACTTTTTCCTGACTTGGTCTTGAGATCTCTGTCTAAAGAGTCACTATAAACTAGTCCTGCCCTAATGAGCCTTTAGCAGATATGGTCATGGATATTTAGAATTTGCCTTTCACAGAATATTTTTTTATCCTGGTGGATGACCCTATCCTTAACTGATGAATCTGTAACCAGAATCTCTTTCTCACAGGAAATCTGTTGATATTAGTGGATGCTTTTGCAGCCTGACCTCTGTCCAGTTTATTCTTGCCAAGTTAGCCACTTTCTAAAAGAGTCCTGATCAGGAAAGAAGTTAAATTGAGGTTTATTGTCCAAAGTGAGATACAGAGGAGGCAAATCAACAAAACATATGAAATAACAAAAGCAGTTTATTACTTACAGATCCCAGAGATAAGAGAACCTCATGGTGCCAGCAGGAAGGAGAAAACTGTCCAAGACCCACACACTCATCCAGTGGGTGGGAAACAAGAAAGATTTCAGGAACTGTGGGCAAAAGCCTTTATTGGGGTCCAGGGTGATACCCCACCTGATTTCCCTCAGGGAGCTCAAATTGGTGAGTTTGGGGCAAGCAGGTGTGAGTTCCATGAAGTCACTCTGCGATTAAGAGATGGGCACTGCTGCATGTCTGCTCAGTCTACCTGGGGTTTAGGGGTTATAGGCTGAGTCAAGTGGTTTCTAAGTAGCTGACCAATAGGGAGGTAGTTACCATGGGGTAGTTGTATAAAGCAGATGTCTGGATCAAACATATTGAGCAACTGAGAGAGGCAGAAAGGGAAATTGTGTTAAGCACGATTAAACCCTGTTTCTGTTATGGGAAAGTTAAACGTATATTCAAAATAGATGCTGAGGCAACATAAAATTATAGAAAATCACAATAATTCCTATTAAGAAACTTGAATTTCACATTTAATTTGTGTAAACATTTTACTTCTATCTGATTACAGTGATAAGGTGTGTTCTATTACTTGATAATAACTATGATATTACCTTAATACTAAAATATAATGTTATATATTAACTTATGTTTTACATATATGTATATATATGTATTTTATATATATACATATATGTATGTATATATAAAATATAATGTTATATATTAACTTATGTTATACCTATAATATATGTATATATATGTATTTTATATATATATATATATATATATATATATATATATATATATATACCTGTAACCAAAATGTCTCTCTCATAAGAAGCCTGTTGATACTAGTGGATACTCTTGTGGCTCTTGTCTGACCTCTGTCCAGTTTATATACTTACACATTTATATTATATTTTATATATAGTGTAAGTATTATATCATAATATATTATATATAGATATAATATATCATTATCTATATATTAACTTGATAATAATAGTTATTATTATCAAGTAATAAAAAGAACCAATTACTGCAATGTGCTTGGTATATATCTTCCAATAGAATGTTATATTTATTCAGTATTTCAGTCCCCACAGTAAACAAATTATATTATTTACTATTTCCTAAGCTCCCATAGCAAGTTAGTGATGGACAAGCCTCAGGCACCCTGACCCTAGAGCTTCTCTCTCATATAGGACACATGCTGTTTTAAAAACATGGATGGCAGAAATGAGATGACTATACAAAACCATTAGACATTTAATACCTAGGTTAGACTGTTAGAGAACATTTGAACAGACTTAGCTAAATTATCCCTTTTAACCTATTTTTTAAGCAGCTTAGTCAGCTTTATACACTCATCACAGAATTCCTTTTCCTTCATTTCTATGAGTAGGGAGTTTTCCTAAACACTCTTGTGGTCTCGTCTCACTATATACTCTTGCCCAAGAAGTTCCTGTGGACTGCAGACAGTAAGAAAGCCAGCCTATCAAATGACCTGAGTCAGGGTTCCTCCTTCCTTCTAGCAGTTGTACCTTTCGACCTGGATAAGTGAGTCAGCAGAAACAGATAAGACTCTAAGGTTCTAGACTGTCAAACGTGGAGCTGAAGTGTTAGAAAGACCAAATTAGCTCAGAAACCAAGTTGTGTTTTCAAACTCAGCACTAGAGAAGACAATTTTCACATACAGCTCTTTTAGACCTTAAGGGACAGAAAAATTTTGAATATTTTTGCCATGTTTTTAAGTTTGGACTATAGGAAGTGTTTCTAGGCAGGCAACATAGAGAAACTGCTCCAGATCCTATTCTTCTTTGATATTTTGAATTGCTTTCAGAATCAAAAGAGGCTACTGTTCAGACTTAATGCACTTTGATATTTTAGGTTTTGTGTCCCCACCCAAATCTCATCCTGAATTATATTCCTCAAAATTCCCACATTTCAGGGAGAGACCAGGTGGAGGTTACTGAATCACAGGGGCTATTTCTCCCATGCTGTTCTCATGATAATGAGTGCGTTCTTAGGGGATCTAATGGTTTTCACTCACTCACTTCTGCTGCCTTGTGAAGAAGGTGCTTGCTTTGTCTTCTGCCATGATTGTTTCCTGAGGCCTCCCTAGCCACGCTGAATTCTGAGTCAATTAAACCTCTTTCCTTCATAAATTACCCAACCTAGGGAGGTTCTTTATAGTAGCATGAAGAAGGACTAATACAAGTGTGTTTATCATTTTTAATCTAGATTGAGGTCATGTTTTTCCCTTTCTTCAAATACTTTTGTGGTAAATAACCACAAAAATGTTTATCAGAATGGCTCCTTTTTCCTCTATATACTTGTTGCTTTGGGTTTTTGCTATATTTGAAGGTGTTACTTCTTTTTCTCTTTCTAGTACTAGCTACATGGTACAATAAATAATTTATTTCACTTGATTTTATTTCTTTAGCCAGCAAAATCTACAAAATTTTTTTATATGGTTTGAAAATGAAATGTATATAAAAATGTCATGTGTTATCTTTCCTGTATAATTAGAAAATTACATTTGGCTGTCACTGTGTAAGGAGCTTTGACTTTGAATTTTTTTTCCAATTTCTTATGTGCTATATAATCCCCTTTCTAGACTTTGACAAAAATTCATATTTTTGATATACTGATATTGAGCATTTACAGGACCTTTTTTCACAGTGTGTCTCTCTCTCTTTGGAATGCAGGGCCTTCTTTAAGTACAATAATGTGATTCATATAGGCCTTGCTTCATAACAAATGCACAATCTTTGCAGGATCAGGGTATGTATCAAAATAGAACACATGTGCTATCTGGTATTATTTATGTAAGTTTCAGGAAGTTTTACCTGACAGCATATATTAGGTTGCCATGCAAATTATTATCTAAACCTGATCAAGGTACCTATCATAAAGTCAAATCATTGCCATATATCAAACACTGTCTGCTCATTTTTACAGAGAAATCCTTTCTCTATCAATGCAATTTCTCTAAGTCTAGGAGCAAACTCCTCCTCTGTTTCTTGTATCAATATATCATTCAGTCTTGACCCAAGAAATCTAACTGTTCCCTACATTTTTTGGTCATTTCCCACTTACTATGTCTGCAGACTTCTGAGTTCTGGTGGTCTTGGAGTTTCTTCAATCCTTTTTGCCATCACCAACACAATGGTGTGCTCTGTGTGTTCAATTCTAAGATTGCATACATCTATTCTCAAAGAGTGTACTTAGTGAGATCTACTACTGTACAAAACTGTCATAATCAGATTCTCACATTTGAGGAATAAGAAACATGTTTGACATGAATTACTGGTTAGTTCTGTACCAATGTAACTATACATGGGTTGTCAGATCTAGGGCAAATATAACTTATTGGCTGTTCTATTCTTTTGACATCAGCCACTGGAAGTCATTCTCTACCTCTAGCCTCAGAAGCTTTCACTCTTAAAAAAATATATCCAGAATCTGAATTCCATTGGTAAAAAGCCGATTTGTCAGTGTATTCAGAAACTGTGCAAAAAGGACAAAGGCAATATGAAATACAACTCCCACTCTATGTTCCCATATTTCTTTTTTAGTCCCCTCTGAATTGAATTTACAGGATTTCCTGGCTGGATGCCAGCCCTATCTTAAGGCACTTAAAAATGCTCTCAATAATGCTATTCATCCATTACGCAAATACAAAAACTGAGCAAAATAAGCCTGGAACTCAGCTCACTGATAATTGCTTCTTTATTTTCCTGAATGCTTCTTTGCTAGCACAGCCAAATATAACATCCGGGTTTCTCTTTAGCTGGTTACAATCTAACTGTTCCCTGAAGAGTGTCTTTCTAGCTGTAAATGGAAATGTTGACTCTGCCACTCCAACTCCATTGTACTAGCACTGCCATGCAAAGGTATTTTAATCTTAATTTCTTATGATTATTTTGATGCTTTCCTTATGAAACCAAATTTTTTCTTTTCTTTTCTTTTCTTTTTTTTCTGAGATGGAGTCTTGCTTTGTTGCCAGGCTGGAGCGCAGTGGCGCAATGTCGGCTCACTGCAACCTCCGCCTCCAGGATTCAAGTGATTTTTCCGCTTCAGCCTCTGGAGTAGCTGAGTAGCTAGGACCACAGGCGCGTGCTACCATGCCCAGCTAATTTTTGTATTTTTAGTACAGACGGGGTTTCACCATTTTGGCCAGGATGGTCTTGATCTCTTGACCTCTTGATTCAGCCACCTTGACCTCCCAAAGCGCTGGGATTACAGATGTGAGCCACCGCACTCCTCCAAAACCCAACATTTCTATTAGAGGTCTACCATTTTCTGTAGAATTGATGACTCTTCATAGAAACTGTATTTTTAAAGCAAAACCTATTAGGTCGGTTTTGTCCATTTTAGGTATATATATTTAAATATATATATTTATATATATATATATATATATTAATATATATATTTATATATATATTTTATTTAAAATATATTTAAAATAATTTATTATTTTAAATTTTAAAAAAATTTAAATTTATTTTAATAAAATATTTTAATAAATATTTAAATATTTATTATTTTTATATTTAATATTAAATATTTAATAAAATATTTTAAATTATAAATTTAAAATAATATATTAAATAAAATATTTTATTTAAAAAATATATATATTTAAATATATATATATTTAAAACATTCTTATTTACTTATTTACCTATTTTGTTTACATTTTATATATAATTATTTTTATGTGGATATTGGAAATTAAAATATAATATTTGACTCTTCTATTAATTTTACTCAATATAAAACTTCGACAATTATACTTAAGCTATTGTGGGTTTGCTCTTCTAGATGTTATTGTCATGGCTGATTGTCCCAGGTAAAAACATTTGCAAATTTATATTATGTAAACATATTTTATTCTATTATCAGTTTTGAATACTAAAAACATTTCTCAAGACAATATTAAACATTTTCATTTGTATTTATTCTTTGGATACAATCATGTCTGTTTTCTCAAACAACCAGATGACAACCACATCCTTTAACTTCACCATGTTGCCATATACCCACCATTACAATCTGCTGAGTTTTAAGAGTAATCTTTTCCTATACTTCTCAGTAGCATTTATATTGTATCCGTTTTGATATTTTCAAGTCACATGTACTTCCTCAAGTAGTTTATCATCATAGTTACCAATTATCAAGGTGTGTATATTTTAGTAATGAATAATGTTATTTGTGATGATGTAGGCCAGCAGTACTTTTCACTATGAATTCAATGATGAATTATTACTTCTTAAATACTTCATAAGAAATATTTTATGTTTTTCTTATAAGATAAGCTAGAATTTTTTAATTCACTTATTTCAGTAACCATTTAAGTCATCAGTATATATGTAATTATTTTATATACTTTGTTTTAATGAGCCATACAACTACCAGCAGAAGAAACATACAGTTGTTCGTTGTTCGATGTCTACATGGCCTTTGGGTCAAAATATGAATGTTAAAATATTAATTGTGATCTGAAGTTATAAAACTTTCTACTAACAATGTAGTTTGTCAATGTGCTTTATAGGGGTATTTTGAAGTAAAAGTTATGACTCAAAAACCATTGTATAGTTTTTGGATTTGCTGCAGATGGCATCCTAAAATTTTTTAATTTATGAGAGAATGCAATCCACTAGTTTTTATTCAAGAACTCTTCAAGGCAAACATTAATTAACATGTTCGAAACTTATTCAGAACATGATTGGAAAATACTGTCTCTGAACCAAAGGGCCTTGGGGGTATTGGCCCTGTGATAATTCTTCCTTCTAGGAAAAATGGAATGAAACTTGTCACTCTTTTTTCTGATACAAGATGCTGCAAAAATCTCTAGACAATTCAAACCTAGAGAGATAATTTGTATGTTTCAATAAAGTAGAGTAAATGAAAATTTATAATTCTTAGTGACATTATTATATCTTTGTTCTTACCCAAATAATCATAATTGATACTTTGATGTTTGTAATTTTTTTTTTTGAGATGGAGTTTTGCTCTTGTTACCCAGGCTGGAGTGCAATGGCGCGATCTCAGCTCACTGCAACCTCCGCCTCCTGGGTTCAAGCAATTCCCATGCCTCAGCCTCCCGAGTAGCTGGGACTACAGGCATGCGCCACCATGCCCAGCTAATTTTTTTGTATTTTTAGTAGAGACAGGGTTTCACCATGTTGACCAGGATGGTCTCAATCTATTGACCTTGTGATCCATCTGCCTTGGCCTCCCAAAGTGCTGGAATTATAGGCGTGAGTCACTGGGCCTGGCCTGATGTTTGTAATTTTTAATAGAAAAAAAACCAAACTCAGTGACTTGAATAATGAAAATGTGTTATAATTATATACCATAATTATGGGACTCCAGGCATGTGTCACCACACCCAGCTAATTTTTGGAGTTTTAGTAGAGACTGGGTTTCACCATGTTGGCCAGACTAGTCTCAAACCCCTGACCTTAGGTGATCCACCCACCTCAGCCTTGCAAAGAGATGCACAGTTTTTAAGTTGTTTTTTCCCTAGCCAATACCTTAGTAGTGCAATCCTCTGTTAGCATTAAGATTATTTTAAATATTAAATTCTCCCTGTATAAATTATTTTATGGTTTCATTCTGCTGATAGGACCTTTATTGAGAGAGTAGAACATCATAATTTATTGAAAGGAAGAACTAGAATCAGTAACAATACTGGATAGCAGGTATTTGATACTGAGGTAAGTAGTCTCTAAATATGGCAGCCAACAATTCCTTCCATCCTGGTACACTCATACCCTTCCTCAGATAAGAGATGATTTTCTTCATATTATCCTTAATTTTGAAATAGACTGTGTCTGGATTTGATGAATATAATGTGACAGAAGAGATGCACTGTCATGGAACTCAGAAGACATGCTGTTTGGAAGCCAGGCTAGACCACTGAGCAATTAAATACTATATGGAGAGAGACAGAGTGAAAAACCCTCCCACAAGCCATCTTTCAGCCTAGTGGAATTATGTAAGAGACTCCAAGTGAGGCCAGCAAAACTTCAAAACTGGCCCTGGGTAACTCAAATAATCATAATTAATAGTAAGTTATTATACTGGATTGGTTTGTAAAATAGAAACCAATGACTCAAACAATAAGCTGTAAATTATGGGTAAATGTGAATATTACTATTCTCAGAGATTAAGTCAGCCAGCCTTCTCACAGGTCAGACACTCACCCTTCTTTGTTCTTTAAGAAACATCTGTCTTAGACAGGAAATGTGTAAAAGTCTTATGTAAACATGCAGAATCCTACAATAATTTCTATTACTCACCTGGTACACCAATAATTAGTTAAAATATATTGCCAGTTTCCTGTAGGCATAGCAGGTGTCATGCTAATCTGCTGGTTAAAAAATTAAACAAGATACACAGACAAACAGAACAGGGCTGAATTAGGGGCTTTGGAAGACTTCAGTGAGGATGCTTCCACCATAGCAATATAACTCATTAAGAAACTAAATGCCCAAGGCTGGTTATAATGAGTAGTGAAACAGCAAGAACACAATGCCCCAATTTGTAAATGTAATGATGTCACACCCATGGAAAACTTTTAATATTCTAGGAAGTTAATGAAAGAAATACCCATGGTATATTCATCACCTTGATTCTATTATTAAATGCTCAAGATGATTCACCTCTAACTGAATTTGAAATAAATCTGTTTTCTTAAATATACCTTCCTGGCACTTTTTAAATAAGGCAAAGCTAAACCTGGGAAAGTTCACAGAAATTGGGTAATGAAGAATTTGCTCAGCTACTGTGACAGTCACATAGTCTTGATGGAGACAAGTGTCTTCTCAGGACTCATTAGTTTAGGAGCTCCAGGCAACAGGTCCTGATTGGCACATGTGATCACTTCTGCTTACAACAGTAGCTATAGTGAAGTTGCCTACAGGGACTGAAACAGTCACAAGTAAGTACTCCTCCTAAAAGCAAGAGGCCAAATGGAAGAAAACAAAGGAGGTTGAATTGTGTCCCTAAGAAAAACATATGTTCTAGTCATAACCCTAAGTACCTCAAACTGCAAACATATTTGGAAATAACATCTTTGCAGATGCAATGAATTAAATTAAAATGAGGTCATGCTGAAGTAGGCTAGTCTTTTAATCCTATAAGCCTGATGTCTTTACAGAAGGCAGAGACACAGGCTCTGTGAAGACTTGGGATGTGGAATGCCAAACATTGCCTGTCAACTGCCAGAAGCCAGGTAGAAGCAGGAAAAGATTCCCATATGTTTTAGTGTGAGCAGGCCCTGCAGACACTTTGATTTCAGACTTCTAGTATCTTCAACTGCTAGAAAATAAAGTTTTGGTTTATTTAAAGCCACCTAGTTTGTAGTACTTGGTTGCAGGAACCCTAGGAAACTAAATACAAAGGTCAATCTCTGTCTGTTCAACAAAACAACGAGAAATATTACAATCCCCAGCCCCCAAATCCACACAGATATCCTACAGAACGAGAACAGTAGCAACAACAAAAACAAAATTTACCTTCTTTTGATTTATCCTCATTCTATTCCTCCAAAATAATCAGATAAAAATATTCTCACAGAAGCTATAAATCCATGTCCAAGTTCTAATGACCCTGAGAAACATTGAAATACCAGAAATTGACGAGCTTTTGGAAGTAGAGATTATATTAATAATAAAGAACCTTGAAGAGAAAAGTGAAGCTGCAGAAATTTACCAAGCATCCAGGTTAGATATAAAGAATTAAGGTGATGAATTTTCCCCATTCTTTCAACTCTGACTGATAATTTATTTTTATAATTCTAGAGAAAGGATTCTTAAATGGACAAAAAGAAGCGGTTCAGAAACTTCTTCATTATAAATCATAATCACGAAATTATATTGTGATATTTTAAGGAAGATATGTAATGTTTTAATTCTAATATGGAAATCAGAGGAGTAGGTTATCTACTATGTCAATAATTATCCCAGTTATGGTCTCAGTTTGGATAGTACAAAAGTCAGATGAGTTCTGGCAATTATTTATAGAATATAAATAGAATTATTTACAGATTTAAAAGAAGGTTACAGCAATTAGATGAAGACTGTGACTGACCATATTTCTGCATCGAAGGATAATTTTTAATTTCTGCTGATGATACGCAGTAATTGACTTGGCTTATGTGATTTTACAAGTCACTGTTAATGCTGGATATCAGGAGCAATTTGTTTTTCTCTTTTGCGGCCAGAAGTTTGATTTACCGTTTTCCCAGCCACCTGGATATTTAAATAATCTTGCCTGATATTATAATCTACTAAGATGAGCTGTAAACAGATGGCCTCAACCTCACTCAGATGCTAAAGTTACTCATTACATTGGTGTCACATTAACTGCAGTCATTGTAAAAAAAATGTATGTTGCTCTATCTTTATTAATTTTATTGCAAAAAAGGATGTGTTATTACATAGAAAATCATATAGAGGAATTCCCAGACAGCATAGTCCCAGTTATCAGGGGCAAATACACCCAAGACTAGATAGAAACTATTATCCTTGAGTTGCCTAAATGCCAAAACTAATATTTAGAAAGAAATTTTCTAATATATTTCTAGGAGCAGCATTTGTCATATCTAGTATGAGTGTGCCTCTTAACAAGAGTGCTTCACATTTTTTATTTTATTTTATTGTACTTTAGGTTCTGGGGTACATGTGCAGATCATGCAGGATTGTTGCATAGGTACACAGATTGCAATGTGGTTTGCTGCCTCCATCCCCCTGTCACTTACATCTGGCATTTCCCCTCATGTTATCCTTCCCTGACTTCCCTACCTCCACCCACCATCCCTCCCTTGGCCCCCCCAAAACAGTGTATTCTCATTGTTCAACATCCACTTATGAGTGAGAAGATGTGGTGTTTGTTTTTCTGTCCTTGTGTCAGTTTGCTGAGTATGATGGTTTCCAGATTCATTCATGTCCCTACAGAGACAAGAACTCATCCTTTTTTATGGCTGCATAGTATTCCATGGTGTTTATGTGCCACATTTTCCTTGTCCAGTCTGTCATCAATAGACATTTGGGTTGGTTTCAGGTCTTTGGTATTGTAAACAGTGCCACAGTGAACATACATGTGCATGTGTCTTCATAATAAAACAATTTATTATCCTTTGGATAGATACCCAGTAATGGAATTGTTAGGTCAAATGGAATTTCTATTTCTAGGTCCTTGAGTAATCATCACACTGTCTTTCACAATGGTTGAACTAATTTACACTCCCAACAGTGTAAAAGAGTTCCTATTTCTCCACATACTCTCCAGCATCTGTTGTCTCCAGATTTTTTAATGATCACCATTCTAACTGGCATGAGATGGTATCTCAATGTGGTTTCAATTGGCATTTCCCTAATGAGCATTTTTTCATATGTTTGTTGGCCCCATATATGTCTTCTTTTGAAAAGCATCTTTTCATATCCTTTGCCAACTTTTGAATGGGTTTTTTTTTCTTGTAAATCTGTTTTAGTTCTTTGTAGATTCTGGATATTAGCCCTTTGTCAGATGGGTAAATTGCAAAATTTTTTTCTCATTCTGCTGATTGCTGGTTCACTCTAATGATTGTTTATTTTGCTGTGCAGAAGCTCTGGAGTTTAGTTAGATCCCATTTGTCTATTTTGCCTTTGTTTTCAATGCTTTTGGTGTTTTAGTCATGAAGTCCTTGTCTTTGCCTGTGTCTTGAATGGTTTTGCATAGGTTTTCTTCTAGGGTTTTTATGGTGTTAGGTTTTATGTTTAAGTCTTTAATCCATCTGGAGTTAATTTTAGTGTAAGGTGTCAGAAAGAGGTCCAGTTTCTTCTTTCTGCACATGGCTAGCCTATTTTCCCAACACCATTTATTGGACAGGGAATTCTTTCCCCATTGCTTGTTTTTGTCAAGTTTTTCAAAGATCGGATGGTTGTAGATGTGTGGTGTTGTTTCCAGGGCCTCTGTTCTGTTCCATTGGTCTGTATCTCTGTTTTGGTACCAGTACCATGCTGCTTTGATTACTGTAGCCCTGTAGTATAGTTTGAAGTCAGGTAACTTGATGCCTTCAGCTTTGTTCTTTTGCTTAGAATTGATTTGGCTATGTCGGCTCTCTTTTGATTCCATATGAAGTTGAAGGTGTTTTATTCCAGTTCTGTGAAGAGGGTCATAGCTAGCTTGATGGGGAAAGCATTGAATCTATAAATTACTTTGGGCAGTATGGCCATTTTCACAATATTGATTCTTCCTAACCACGAGCATGGAATATTTTTCCATCTGTTTGTGTCCTCTCTTATTTCATTGAGCAGTTGTTTTTTAGTTCTTGTTGAAGAGGTCCTTTACATCCTTTGTTAGCTGTATTCCTCAGTATTGTATTC
>JAPYYA010001280.1:0-18701 GCA_028533165.1 Leontopithecus rosalia | reverse complement strand
AACTCTCAACCCCCGGCACTCCGAATCGCCTTATTGCTTGTCCCTGTGGGGGTGAGACCCGTCGACCTCCCAGAAATCTCCTGGTCTAGATCACCGTCCAAAACCCATTCAATCAGATGAGCATAGCAATCTGCCCTCCCAAGTCTCAAATTGCCGGTTTAACAGGGCACCCAGCCCCGCGTGTTTTTTGCGCCGGCGGCAGCGGCGGCGCTGGTTGCCTGGCCGCGCCAGCGGAGAGCGCTGCGCTTGAGTCCTGCGTGCCTTTTACACCTGGGCTTTTTCCCCCACTCTGTGGGCTATAAGGATCCGTCTGAAAATGCGGTGTTTGCTTACCCTCTGCGTCTTGACTGAGAGCTGCAGTGGTGAGTTGCTTCTACAGCGCCATCTTCCTCCGAATCTCATATTTTCTTTATCCAGTCTATCATTGATGGGCATTTGGGTTAATTCCAAGTCTCTGGTATTGTGAAGTTCTGCAATAAACATATGTGTGCCTGTATCTTTATAGTAGAATGATTTATAATCCTTTGGATATATACCCAGTAACAGTGTTGGTGGGTCAAATGGTATTTCTGGTTTTAGATCCTTGAGGAATCACCACACTGTCTTCTACAATGGTTGAACTAATTTACAGTCCCACAAACAGTGTAAAAACATTCCTATTTCTCTACATTCTCTCCAGCATCTCTTGTTTCCTGACTTTTTAATGATCACCATTCTAACTGGTGTGAGAGGATATCTCATTGTGGTTTTGATTTGCATTTCTCTAATGACCAGTGATGATGAACTTTTTTTATATGTTTGTTGGTCGCATGAATGTTCTTTTGAAAAGTGTCTGTTTGTATCCTTTGCCCAGCTTTTGATGGTTTTTTTTTTTTTTCATGTAAATCTGCTGTAGTTCTTTGTAGATTCTGGATATTAGCCCTTTGTCAGATGGATAGATTGCAGAGATTTTCTCCCATTCTGTATGATTCCTGTTCACTATGATGATAGTTTCTTTTCCTGTGCAGAAGCTCTTTAGTTTAATTAGATCCCATTTGTCAATTTTGGATTTTGTTGCCATTGCTTTTGGTGTTTTAGTCATAAAGTCTTCACCCAGACCTATGTCCTGAAGGGTATTGCATAGGTTTTTTTCTAGGGTTTTTGTGGTTTTAGATCTTACATTTAAGTCTTTAATCCATTTTTAGTTAATTTTTTTATAAGGTATAAGGAAGGGGTCCAATTTCAGTTTTCTGCATATGGCTAGCCAGTTTTTGCAACACCTTTTATTAAATAGGGGCTCCATTCCCCATTGCTTGTTTTTGTCAGGTTTGTCAAAGATCAGATGGTTGTAGATGTGTGGCATTATTCTGAGGCCTCTGTTGTGTTCCATTGGTCTATATATCTGTTTTGATACTAGTACCGTGCTGTATTGGTTATTGTAGACTTATAATATACTTTGAAGTCAGGTAGTATGATGCCTCCAGCTTTGTTCTTTTTGCTTAGGATTGTCTTGGCTATATGGGCTTGGTTCCATATGAAATTTAAAACAGTGTTTCTAATTCTGTGAAGAAAGTCAATGGTAGCATTGAATCTATAAATGAGTTTGGGCATTATGGTCATTTTTACTGTATTGATTCTTCCTATGCATGAGCATGGAATGTTTTTCCATCTGTTTATGTCCTCTTTTATTTCCTTGAGCAGTGGTTTGTAGCTCTCCTTCAAGAGGTCCTTCACATCTCTTGTAAGTTGTATGTCTAGATATTTTATTCTCTTTGTAACAATTGTGAATGGGAGTTCACTCATGATTTAGCTCTCTGTCTGTTACTGGTGTATAGGAATGCTTGTGATTTTTGCACATTGATTTTGTATCCTGAGACTTTGCTGAAGTTGCCTATCAGCTTAGGGAGATTTTGGGCTGACACGATGGGGTTTTCTAAATATACAATTATGTCATCTGCAAGAATAGACAATTTAACTTCCTCTCTTCTTGTTTGAATACCCCTTATTTCTTTCTCTTGACTGATTTCCCTGGCCAGAACTTCCAATACTATGTTGACTAGAAGTGGTGAGAAAGGGCATCCTTGTCTTGTGCCAGTTTTTAAAGGGAATGCTCTTGCTTTTACCCATTTGTTATGATATTGTCTGTGGGTTTGTTATAAATAGCTCTTATCATGTTGAGATACATTCCATCAATACCTAGCTTATTGAGAGTTTTTAGCATGAAGCATTGTTAAATTTTATGAAAGGTCTTTCTACATTTCTTGAGATAATCATATGATTTTTGTCATTGGTTCTGTTTATGTGATAGCTTATGTTGATTGAGTCATGTATGTTGAACCAGCTTTTTCATCATGAGTATTGGCCTGAAATTTTCTTTTTTTGTTGTGTTTCTGACAGGTTTTGGTATCAGGATGATGCTGGCCTCATTAAATGAGTTAGGGACAAGTCCCTCTTTTTCTATTGTTTGGAATAATTTCAGCAGGAATGGTACCAGCTCCTCTTTGTACCTCTGGTAGAATTTGACTGTGAATCCATCTAGTCCTGGGCTTTTTTTTTTGGTTGGTAGGCTATTAGTTATTGCTTCAATTTCAAAACTTTTTATTGGTCTATTCAGGGATGTGACTTATTTCTGGTTTAGTCTTGGGAGGGTATTTGTGTCCAGGAATTTGCCCATTTCTTCTAGATTTTCTAGTTCATTTGATTTTCTAGTTTATTTGTGTAGAGGTGTTTATAGTATTCTCTGATGGTAGTTTGTATTTCTGTGGCATCAGTGATGATTTCGCCTTTATCATATTTTATTGTGTCTATTTGATTCTTCTCTGTTTTCTTCTTTATTCATCTGGCTAACTAACAGTATCTATTTTATTCATCTTTTCTAAAAAAACCAGCTCCTGGATTCATTTTCTGAAGGGTTTGTTTGTGTCTCTTTCCTTCAGTTCTTCTCTGATATTAGTTATTTCTTGTATTCTGCTAGCCTTTTAATTTGTTTGCTCTTGCTGCTGTAATTCTTTTAATTGTGTTGTTACGGTATCGATTTCAGAACTTTTATGCTTTCTCCTGTGGGCATTTAGTGCTATAAATTTCTCTTTAAATACTGCTTTACTGTGTCCCAGAGATTCTTGTAAGCTGTGTCTTTGTTCTTATTGGTTTCAAAGAACTTATTTATTTCTGCCTTAATTTCATTATTTACCCAGTAGTCATTCAGGAGTAGGTTGTTCAGTTTTTATGCCATTGTGCAGTTTTGAGTAAGTTTCTTAGTCCTGAGTTTTAATTTGATTGCACTGTGGTTTGAGAGACTGTTTGTTATGATTTATGTTCTTTTGCATTTGTTGAGGAGTGTTTTACTTCCAATTGTGTGGTGAAATTCAGAATAAGTGCAATCTGGTGCTAAGAATGAATATTCTGTTTATTTGGGGTAGAAAGTTCTGTAGATGTCTATTAGTTCCACTGGTCCATAGTTGAGTTTAAGTCTTGAATATCCTTGTTAATTTTCTGTCTTGTTGACAGGGATGTTAAAGTCTTCTACTATTATAGTTTGTGAGTCTAAGTCTCTTTGTAAGTCACTAAGAACTTGCTTTATGAATATGGGTGCCTTATGTTGAGTGCATATTTATTTAGGATAGTTATCTCTTCTTGAAGCACTAAGCCCTTTACCATTATGTAATGTCCTTCTTTGTCTCTTTTGATCTTTGTTGGTTTAAAGTCTGTTTTATCAGAAACTTGGATTGTAACCCCTGCTTTTTTTTCCTTTCCTTTTGCTGGGTAATTCTTTCTCTATCCCCTTATTTTGAGCCTAGGTGTGTCTTTGCATGTGAGTTGGGTTGCAACTCACAATACAGCACACTGATGAGTCTTGACTATCCAATTTGCCAGTCTGTGTCTTTTAATTGGGGCAGTTAGCCCATTTACATTTAAGATGAATATTGTTACGTGAATTTGATCCTGTAATTATGATGCTGGCTGGTTATTTTGCCCATTAATTGACGTAGTTTCTTTATAGTGTCGATGGTCTTTACAAATTGACATTTTTTTGCAGTGGCTGATACCAGTTTTTCCTTTCCATATTTAGTGCTTCCTCCAGGAGCTCTTGTAAGTCAGGCCTGGTAGTGACAGAATCTCTTAGCATTGGCTTGTCTGTAAAGAATTTTATTTCTCCTTTACTTATGAAGCTTAGTTTGGCTGGATATGAAATTATGGGTTGAAAATTTTTTTCTTTAAGAATGTTGAGGCTGGGCGTGGTGGCTCATGCCTGTAATCCCAGCACTTTGGGAGGCCAAGGCGGGTGGATCATGAGGTCAAGAGATTGAAACAATCCTGGTCAACATGGTGAAACCTCGTCTCTACTAAAAATACAAAAAATTAGCTGGGCATGGTGGCGCGTGCCTATAATCCCAGCTCCTCAGGAGACTGAGGCAGTAGAATTGCCTGAACCCAGGAGGCGGAGGTTGCCATGAGCCACGATTGCACCATTGCACTCCAGCCTGGGTAACAAGAGTGAAACTCCGTCTAAAAAAAAAAGAATGTTGAATATTGGCCCCCACTCTCTTGGGGCTTCTAAGGTTTCTGCTGAGAGATCCAGTATGACTCTGATAGGCTTCCCTTTGTGGGTAACTCAACTTTCTCTCTGGTTGCCCTTTAACATTTTTTTCTTCATTTCACCCTTGGTGAATCTGACAATTATGTGTCTTGGGGTTGCTCTTATCAAGGAGTATCTTTGTGGTGTTCTCTGTATTTCCTGAATTTGAATGTTGGCCTGTCTTGCTAGGTTGAGGAAGTCCTCCTGTATAATATCCTAAAGAGTGTTTACCAACTTGGTTCCATTCTCCCCATCACCATCATGTACACCAATCAAAGGTACGTTTGGTCTTTTTACATAGTCTCATAATCCTTGGAGGCTATTTTTTCCTTCCTTTTCATTCTTTTTTTGTCTAATCTTGCCTTCATGCTTTATTTCATTAAGTTGTAAATCTTTAATCTCTGATATCATTTCTTCTGCTTGATCAATTCAGTCATTGACACTTCTGTATACTTCACGAAGTTCTCGTACTGTGTTTTTCAGCTCCATCAGGTCATTTATGTTCTTCTCTAAACTGTTTATTTTAGTTAGCAATTCCTCTAACCTTTTTTCAATGTTCTTAGCTTCCTTGCATTGGGCTAGAACATGCTCCTTTAGCTCAGAGGAGTTTTTTATTACCTACCTTCTGAAGCCTACTTCTGTCAATTGGTCAAACTCATTCTCCATCCAGTTTTGTTCCCTTGCTATTGAGGAGTTGCGATCCTTTGGAGGAGAAGAGACATTCTGTTTTTTTTGAATTTTCAGCCCTTTTGTGCTTGTTTTTCTTCACCTTTGTGGATTTATCTACTTTTGGTCTTTGATGTTTATGACCTGTGGATGGGGTTTCTGTGGGGACCTTCTTTTTGTTGATGTTGATGCTATTCCTTTCTGTTTGTTAGTTTTCCTTCTAACAGTCAAGCCCCTCTGCCACAGGTCTTCTGGAGTTTGCTAGAGGTCTATTCCAGACCCTGTTTTCTTGGGTAAACATGAACAGAGGCTGCAGAACAGCAAAGATTGCTGCCTCTTCCTTCCTCTGGAAGCTTTGTCCCAGAGGAGCACCCACCAGATAATAGCCAGAGCTCTCCTGTATGAAGTGTGTTTTGGCCCCTTCTTGGAGGTGTCTCTCAGTTAGGAGGCTTGGGTGTCAGGGACTCACTTGAGGAGGCAGTCTGTCCCTGCAAAGAGCTTCAGCGCTGTTCTGGAATATCCATTCTCTTTCAGAGTTGGCAGGCACAAATGTTTAAGTCTGCTCAAGCTAAGCCCACAGCCACCCCTTCTCCAGGTGCTCTGTCCCAAGGAGATGGGAGTTTGATCTATAAGCCCCTGACTGGGGTTGTTGCCTTTCTTTCAGTCAGAGATGCCCTGCTCACAGAGAAAAAATCTAGAGGGGCAGTTGGCCAAGCTCTGTTGGACTTTGCCAAGCTCTGTTGGACTCTTCCCTGTTCGAACTTCCCAGGTGGCTTGGGCTTGGTTTACACTGTGAGGGGAAAACCTGTCTACTCAAGCCTCAGTTATGGTGGAAACCACCCCCACCCCCACCAAGCTTGAGCATCCTAGGTAGACTTTAGACTGCTGTGCTGGGCAGCAAGAATTTCAAACCAGTGGATCTTAGCTTGCTGGGCTCCATGGGGGTGGGATCCACTGAGTTAGACTACTTTGCTCCCTGGCTTCAGCCCCCTTTCCAGGGAAATGAATGGTATGTCTCACTGGTATTCTAGGCACAACTGGGATATGAAAAGAAACTTCTGAAGCTAGCTTGGTGTCTGCCCCAATGATTGCCCAATTTTTTTTATTGAAACCCTGGGCCCTGGTGGCATAAGCACCCAAGGAAATCCCCTGGTCTGTGGTTTGGGAAGACTGCGGGAAAAGGATAGTATCTGGGCAGGAGTACACTGTTCCTCAGGGCAGGGTCCCTCATGGCTTCCCTTGGTCGAGGGTTCGTCAACCCCTTGCACTTCCCTGGTGAGGTGACACCCCACCCTGCTTCTGCTTGCCCTCTCTGAGCTGCACCCACTATATAACCAGTCCCAATGAGATGAGCCATGTACCTCAATTGGAAATGCAGAAATCACCCATCTTCTGAGAAAAAAATAATGTTTATAGTAATTATTTATTTATTACTGTACTTTTACTTTGATATATATATTTTTAGTAGCTTTGATATGCTTATTTCGCTCCAGATTTTTCATGGTAATAGAAGAGCTTTTACAGGAACTCCTTAATTTTGTCTAATGGAATGAATATGTGAAATAACCTTGGAGTCACAACATATGTATTTTTTAAACCCCTTTTTATGTTTAAAATTTGACACCATGAAGACAAAATTAAAACCAAGATTTGTCCAGAGTGGGCAAAGAGATACTAAATGAATATATAGTTAATAGAAAATAGAAAATGTCTGTACTATTAACAATATCATGTATAAATTATTATTAATAACACTCAGCCTCTTGACCTAATGGAAAGAGTACAGATTTTGTAGTTTGGCAGATATAGATTTGAATATGAGGTTTGTTATTTCTTAATTATGTATTTTTGATATTTTTTAAATTTCTCATCTATAAAAGGAGGATAATTATAATCTCCCAAACAGGGACATGATAAAAGATTAAAGGAGTTAAATATATAAAGTATTTAGTACATGTAACATTGACCTCAAGAAATACCAATTCTCTTCCTATTACACACATTGTTTCTGTTTCATAATTAAAAATTTTAGTGCCCAGGAAATGCCTAGTGGCTGACAAGTTTTTCCAGTTAGTCATCATCAGGAGGAGAAAATTACATATCTATTTTTTTATGTAATGTAGATGATTTGACAGTATATTTTGGAAAGTGTAAGACTAGAATTTTTTTATGTTTGATATTGATCTATGTTGTACAGAAAAGCCTCTCTGTGATATAAGACAGGATCTGTCTGAAGAGGACTTCGATTGGCTATGATACCTAAAATTAGTGGCTTTTCAAAAATAAGGCAACAGCTCCCACTGAGTTAAGACCTATGCTGTATCCTATGTCAGGTCCATTCTACATGCTTTCTCAAATTTCATTGTATCTTTGGAGAACAGCAGTAAGCACAATATAAAGTAGATGTTTAATTATTCTTTGGGAAATTTACTCAAAATTATTAGTTGGGAATCCTGGCTAAAGGCAATCTAAGAACCCCATCCTTCACTTACTTATGAACTTATTGTCTAAAATAAGCTATAGCCTCTTAGGATACTGTGTTTACCCATAGTATTTAAACATGGCCACACCCATCTGTAATTGCTACGTGGTGTGAAATTCACTTGGGGTAGCTTGCCATTGCCAAGTACAGTGACATATGCCTTCTTCCAGACTCAGTGTAAACTCTTTCCCATTCCAACACAAGATTCATAATACTAAAACTTTGAAAAGGAATATGTCCAGCCATTCTGTTTCAATCTAATGTATTCTGAGGATAATAAGAATATAAAAGCCTGGCATGTGAGACCCTGACTGCTTTTTCTTCTCTTCCCCTTCAAGACTTGATTGATATTAGCAACTGTGGCCATTTGTCACTTCTTTTTGCCTGTTCTCTTCAAAGGCTAAGCTTCTAGGCAGCATTGAATAGTTCGTACCAAGGTTTTATGATCGTTCCTGCCCTCTATTACTTTCACTGACATCAAGGCTTTCACCCTGATTCATTTCTCTCTTTGGAAATGCTAGATTACTTTCAAAATACATCAGAATAGGAATGTGTTGAGATGTACTTACGCTATATTACTCAATGCAAAAGTTAGTTTTTCATAATTATGACAGAATGAAGGTGGCAAACAATTATTAGACATTACCCTCTACTAAGAGATAAAATTTAGCTTTCCTCTCCTTGTGTTTTCACCTGGTTTAAGTAATTTCTTTTGACCAATTGGATATACTGGAAGTGACACTATGAACATTCCATGTTAGGTCAAAATGAGTTTGCAGGCTGGACATGGTGGCTCACTCCTGTAATCCCAGAACTTTGGGAGGCCAAGGTGAGTGGATCACCTGAGGTCAGGAGTTCAAAACCAGCCTGACCTACATGACGAAACCCTGCCTCTACTAAAAATACAAAAATTAGCCAGGCATAGGGGTGTATAACTGTAATCCTAGCTACTCAGGAGGCTGAGGCAGAAGAATCGCTTGAACCCAGGAGGAGGAAGTTGCAGTGAACTGAGATTGCGCCATTGCACTCTAGCCTGGGTGACACAGTAAGACTCTCTCTCAAAAAAAAAAAAAAGAAGAAGAAGAAGAAGAAGAAGAAGAAGAAGAAGTTTGCAGCCCCAAAGAAAGCTGAAGTGATAATTATTAATGCCAAAAAAAATTACTTTACAATTTCTGTCACCTCATTTTTTGCACACTATATTGCTTCATTTATATTATCAGCTTTAATAACTATCAGTTATTTATTTTTAATATTTGTTTACTACCTATTTTGCTAGGATATATTTGGATCATTGCTAAAACTGTTTTGCCAGGATTTCTTACATTATTATTTTTAAAAGGAAAAACTACTTAAACCAAAAAAACTGACCATGGAGCATTTTGTATGAAAAAGTGAAGATGAGGAAAAATGTAAAACCTTGTGAAATTTAAATAGCAAGTTTCCACCCAAATTTGTGGAAACCCAAAGCCTCTGCAGAGAGGATCTCTCTGCAGAGGCTATAGAGAATGCAAAGGCTACGGTTTTCACCCCCTCTTATTTGTGTTTGTGTGTGTAAGTGTAATACATATCAATACATATTGATACACACATCAATATATAATGCAATATATATCACCGAAGAGAACACATTGATTAAAGAAATACAAAAATTTGGCATCATTTCCAAACTTAAATGTAGGCACTCTGTAAATCCTTTCTCCTTTGCTACTTTTTCCAATAAAAGTTAACTCTATAATAAATTGGCTTCATTTTGTAATTAATGAAAACAAAAAGTTTAGTAGCTATTAGTTGATAATATTAAGGAAACTTCAAGCCACAAAGAACAGGACACCTTAACCTAGACAAATTTGGGTGGAAACTTGCTATTTAAATTTCACAAGGTTTTACATTTTTCCTCATCTTCACTTTTTCATACAAAATGCTCCATGGTCAGTTTTTTTGGTTTAAGTAGTTTTTCCTTTTAAAAATAATAATGTAAGAAATCCTGGCAAAACAGTTTTAGCAATGATCCAAATATATCCTAGCAAAATAGGTAGTAAACAAATATTAAAAATAAATAACTGATAGTTATTAAAGCTGATAATATAAATGAAGCAATATAGTGTGCAAAAAATGAGGTGACAGAAATTGTAAAGTAATTTTTTTTGGCATTAATAATTATCACTTCAGCTTTCTTTGGGGCTGCAAACTTCTTCTTCTTCTTCTTCTTCTTCTTCTTCTTCTTTTTTTTTTTTTTGAGAGAGAGTCTTACTGTGTCACCCAGGCTAGAGTGCAATGGCGCAATCTCAGTTCACTGCAACTTCCTCCTCCTGGGTTCAAGCGATTCTTCTGCCTCAGCCTCCTGAGTAGCTAGGATTACAGTTATACACCCCTATGCCTGGCTAATTTTTGTATTTTTAGTAGAGGCAGGGTTTCGTCATGTAGGTCAGGCTGGTTTTGAACTCCTGACCTCAGGTGATCCACTCACCTTGGCCTCCCAAAGTTCTGGGATTACAGGAGTGAGCCACCATGTCCAGCCTGCAAACTCATTTTGACCTAACATGGAATGTTCATAGTGTCACTTCCAGTATATCCAATTGGTCAAAAGAAATTACTTAAACCAGGTGAAAACACAAGGAGAGGAAAGCTAAATTTTATCTCTTAGTAGAGGGTAATGTCTAATAATTGTTTGCCACCTTCATTCTGTCATAATTATGAAAAACTAACTTTTGCATTGAGTAATATAGCGTAAGTACATCTCAACACATTCCTATTCTGATGTATTTTGAAAGTAATCTAGCATTTCCAAAGAGAGAAATGAATCAGGGTGAAAGCCTTGATGTCAGTGAAAGTAATAGAGGGCAGGAACGATCATAAAACCTTGGTACGAACTATTCAATGCTGCCTAGAAGCTTAGCCTTTGAAGAGAACAGGCAAAAAGAAGTGACAAATGGCCACAGTTGCTAATATCAATCAAGTCTTGAAGGGGAAGAGAAGAAAAAGCAGTCAGGGTCTCACATGCCAGGCTTTTATATTCTTATTATCCTCAGAATACATTAGATTGAAACAGAATGGCTGGACATATTCCTTTTCAAAGTTTTAGTATTATGAATCTTGTGTTGGAATGGGAAAGAGTTTACACTGAGTCTGGAAGAAGGCATATGTCACTGTACTTGGCAATGGCAAGCTACCCCAAGTGAATTTCACACCACGTAGCAATTACAGATGGGTGTGGCCATGTTTAAATACTATGGGTAAACACAGTATCCTAAGAGGCTATAGCTTATTTTAGACAATAAGTTCATAAGTAAGTGAAGGATGGGGTTCTTAGATTGCCTTTAGCCAGGATTCCCAACTAATAATTTTGAGTAAATTTCCCAAAGAATAATTAAACATCTACTTTATATTGTGCTTACTGCTGTTCTCCAAAGATACAATGAAATTTGAGAAAGCATGTAGAATGGACCTGACATAGGATACAGCATAGGTCTTAACTCAGTGGGAGCTGTTGCCTTATTTTTGAAAAGCCACTAATTTTAGGTATCATAGCCAATCGAAGTCCTCTTCAGACAGATCCTGTCTTATATCACAGAGAGGCTTTTCTGTACAACATAGATCAATATCAAACATAAAAAAATTCTAGTCTTACACTTTCCAAAATATACTGTCAAATCATCTACATTACATAAAAAAATAGATATGTAATTTTCTCCTCCTGATGATGACTAACTGGAAAAACTTGTCAGCCACTAGGCATTTCCTGGGCACTAAAATTTTTAATTATGAAACAGAAACAATGTGTGTAATAGGAAGAGAATTGGTATTTCTTGAGGTCAATGTTACATGTACTAAATACTTTATATATTTAACTCCTTTAATCTTTTATCATGTCCCTGTTTGGGAGATTATAATTATCCTCCTTTTATAGATGAGAAATTTAAAAAATATCAAAAATACATAATTAAGAAATAACAAACCTCATATTCAAATCTATATCTGCCAAACTACAAAATCTGTACTCTTTCCATTAGGTCAAGAGGCTGAGTGTTATTAATAATAATTTATACATGATATTGTTAATAGTACAGACATTTTCTATTTTCTATTAACTATATATTCATTTAGTATCTCTTTGCCCACTCTGGACAAATCTTGGTTTTAATTTTGTCTTCATGGTGTCAAATTTTAAACATAAAAAGGGGTTTAAAAAATACATATGTTGTGACTCCAAGGTTATTTCACATATTCATTCCATTAGACAAAATTAAGGAGTTCCTGTAAAAGCTCTTCTATTACCATGAAAAATCTGGAGCGAAATAAGCATATCAAAGCTACTAAAAATATATATATCAAAGTAAAAGTACAGTAATAAATAAATAATTACTATAAACATTATTTTTTTCTCAGAAGATGGGTGATTTCTGCATTTCCAATTGAGGTACATGGCTCATCTCATTGGGACTGGTTATATAGTGGGTGCAGCTCAGAGAGGGCAAGCAGAAGCAGGGTGGGGTGTCACCTCACCAGGGAAGTGCAAGGGGTTGACGAACCCTCGACCAAGGGAAGCCATGAGGGACCCTGCCCTGAGGAACAGTGTACTCCTGCCCAGATACTATCCTTTTCCCGCAGTCTTCCCAAACCACAGACCAGGGGATTTCCTTGGGTGCTTATGCCACCAGGGCCCAGGGTTTCAATAAAAAAAATTGGGCAATCATTGGGGCAGACACCAAGCTAGCTTCAGAAGTTTCTTTTCATATCCCAGTTGTGCCTAGAATACCAGTGAGACATACCATTCATTTCCCTGGAAAGGGGGCTGAAGCCAGGGAGCAAAGTAGTCTAACTCAGTGGATCCCACCCCCATGGAGCCCAGCAAGCTAAGATCCACTGGTTTGAAATTCTTGCTGCCCAGCACAGCAGTCTAAAGTCTACCTAGGATGCTCAAGCTTGGTGGGGGTGGGGGTGGTTTCCACCATAACTGAGGCTTGAGTAGACAGGTTTTCCCCTCACAGTGTAAACCAAGCCCAAGCCACCTGGGAAGTTCGAACAGGGAAGAGTCCAACAGAGCTTGGCAAAGTCCAACAGAGCTTGGCCAACTGCCCCTCTAGATTTTTTCTCTGTGAGCAGGGCATCTCTGACTGAAAGAAAGGCAACAACCCCAGTCAGGGGCTTATAGATCAAACTCCCATCTCCTTGGGACAGAGCACCTGGAGAAGGGGTGGCTGTGGGCTTAGCTTGAGCAGACTTAAACATTTGTGCCTGCCAACTCTGAAAGAGAATGGATATTCCAGAACAGCGCTGAAGCTCTTTGCAGGGACAGACTGCCTCCTCAAGTGAGTCCCTGACACCCAAGCCTCCTAACTGAGAGACACCTCCAAGAAGGGGCCAAAACACACTTCATACAGGAGAGCTCTGGCTATTATCTGGTGGGTGCTCCTCTGGGACAAAGCTTCCAGAGGAAGGAAGAGGCAGCAATCTTTGCTGTTCTGCAGCCTCTGTTCATGTTTACCCAAGAAAACAGGGTCTGGAATAGACCTCTAGCAAACTCCAGAAGACCTGTGGCAGAGGGGCTTGACTGTTAGAAGGAAAACTAACAAACAGAAAGGAATAGCATCAACATCAACAAAAAGAAGGTCCCCACAGAAACCCCATCCACAGGTCATAAACATCAAAGACCAAAAGTAGATAAATCCACAAAGGTGAAGAAAAACAAGCACAAAAGGGCTGAAAATTCAAAAAAAACAGAATGTCTCTTCTCCTCCAAAGGATCGCAACTCCTCAATAGCAAGGGAACAAAACTGGATGGAGAATGAGTTTGACCAATTGACAGAAGTAGGCTTCAGAAGGTAGGTAATAAAAAACTCCTCTGAGCTAAAGGAGCATGTTCTAGCCCAATGCAAGGAAGCTAAGAACATTGAAAAAAGGTTAGAGGAATTGCTAACTAAAATAAACAGTTTAGAGAAGAACATAAATGACCTGATGGAGCTGAAAAACACAGTACGAGAACTTCGTGAAGTATACAGAAGTGTCAATGACTGAATTGATCAAGCAGAAGAAATGATATCAGAGATTAAAGATTTACAACTTAATGAAATAAAGCATGAAGGCAAGATTAGACAAAAAAAGAATGAAAAGGAAGGAAAAAATAGCCTCCAAGGATTATGAGACTATGTAAAAAGACCAAACGTACCTTTGATTGGTGTACATGATGGTGATGGGGAGAATGGAACCAAGTTGGTAAACACTCTTTAGGATATTATACAGGAGGACTTCCTCAACCTAGCAAGACAGGCCAACATTCAAATTCAGGAAATACAGAGAACACCACAAAGATACTCCTTGATAAGAGCAACCCCAAGACACATAATTGTCAGATTCACCAAGGGTGAAATGAAGAAAAAAATGTTAAAGGGCAACCAGAGAGAAAGTTGAGTTACCCACAAAGGGAAGCCTATCAGAGTCATACTGGATCTCTCAGCAGAAACCTTAGAAGCCCCAAGAGAGTGGGGGCCAATATTCAACATTCTTTTTTTTTTAGACGGAGTTTCACTCTTGTTACCCAGGCTGGAGTGCAATGGTGCAATCGTGGCTCATGGCAACCTCCGCCTCCTGGGTTCAGGCAATTCTACTGCCTCAGTCTCCTGAGGAGCTGGGATTATAGGCACGCGCCACCATGCCCAGCTAATTTTTTGTATTTTTAGTAGAGACGAGGTTTCACCATGTTGACCAGGATTGTTTCAATCTCTTGACCTCATGATCCACCCGCCTTGGCCTCCCAAAGTGCTGGGATTACAGGCATGAGCCACCACGCCCAGCCTCAACATTCTTAAAGAAAAAAATTTTCAACCCATAATTTCATATCCAGCCAAACTAAGCTTCATAAGTAAAGGAGAAATAAAATTCTTTACAGACAAGCCAATGCTAAGAGATTCTGTCACTACCAGGCCTGACTTACAAGAGCTCCTGGAGGAAGCACTAAATATGGAAAGGAAAAACTGGTATCAGCCACTGCAAAAAAATGTCAATTTGTAAAGACCATCGACACTATAAAGAAACTACGTCAATTAATGGGCAAAATAACCAGCCAGCATCATAATTACAGGATCAAATTCACGTAACAATATTCATCTTAAATGTAAATGGGCTAACTGCCCCAATTAAAAGACACAGACTGGCAAATTGGATAGTCAAGACTCATCAGTGTGCTGTATTGTGAGTTGCAACCCAACTCACATGCAAAGACACACCTAGGCTCAAAATAAGGGGATAGAGAAAGAATTACCCAGCAAAAGGAAAGGAAAAAAAAGCAGGGGTTACAATCCAAGTTTCTGATAAAACAGACTTTAAACCAACAAAGATCAAAAGAGACAAAGAAGGACATTACATAATGGTAAAGGGCTTAGTGCTTCAAGAAGAGATAACTATCCTAAATAAATATGCACTCAACATAAGGCACCCATATTCATAAAGCAAGTTCTTAGTGACTTACAAAGAGACTTAGACTCACAAACTATAATAGTAGAAGACTTTAACATCCCTGTCAACAAGACAGAAAATTAACAAGGATATTCAAGACTTAAACTCAACTATGGACCAGTGGAACTAATAGACATCTACAGAACTTTCTACCCCAAATAAACAGAATATTCATTCTTAGCACCAGATTGCACTTATTCTGAATTTCACCACACAATTGGAAGTAAAACACTCCTCAACAAATGCAAAAGAACATAAATCATAACAAACAGTCTCTCAAACCACAGTGCAATCAAATTAAAACTCAGGACTAAGAAACTTACTCAAAACTGCACAATGGCATAAAAACTGAACAACCTACTCCTGAATGACTACTGGGTAAATAATGAAATTAAGGCAGAAATAAATAAGTTCTTTGAAACCAATAAGAACAAAGACACAGCTTACAAGAATCTCTGGGACACAGTAAAGCAGTATTTAAAGAGAAATTTATAGCACTAAATGCCCACAGGAGAAAGCATAAAAGTTCTGAAATCGATACCGTAACAACACAATTAAAAGAATTACAGCAGCAAGAGCAAACAAATTAAAAGGCTAGCAGAATACAAGAAATAACTAATATCAGAGAAGAACTGAAGGAAAGAGACACAAACAAACCCTTCAGAAAATGAATCCAGGAGCTGGTTTTTTTAGAAAAGATGAATAAAATAGATACTGTTAGTTAGCCAGATGAATAAAGAAGAAAACAGAGAAGAATCAAATAGACACAATAAAATATGATAAAGGCGAAATCATCACTGATGCCACAGAAATACAAACTACCATCAGAGAATACTATAAACACCTCTACACAAATAAACTAGAAAATCAAATGAACTAGAAAATCTAGAAGAAATGGGCAAATTCCTGGACACAAATACCCTCCCAAGACTAAACCAGAAATAAGTCACATCCCTGAATAGACCAATAAAAAGTTTTGAAATTGAAGCAATAACTAATAGCCTACCAACCAAAAAAAAAAGCCCAGGACTAGATGGATTCACAGTCAAATTCTACCAGAGGTACAAAGAGGAGCTGGTACCATTCCTGCTGAAATTATTCCAAACAATAGAAAAAGAGGGACTTGTCCCTAACTCATTTAATGAGGCCAGCATCATCCTGATACCAAAACCTGTCAGAAACACAACAAAAAAAGAAAATTTCAGGCCAATACTCATGATGAAAAAGCTGGTTCAACATACATGACTCAATCAACATAAGCTATCACATAAACAGAACCAATGACAAAAATCATATGATTATCTCAAGAAATGTAGAAAGACCTTTCATAAAATTTAACAATGCTTCATGCTAAAAACTCTCAATAAGCTAGGTATTGATGGAATGTATCTCAACATGATAAGAGCTATTTATAACAAACCCACAGACAATATCATAACAAATGGGTAAAAGCAAGAGCATTCCCTTTAAAAACTGGCACAAGACAAGGATGCCCTTTCTCACCACTTCTAGTCAACATAGTATTGGAAGTTCTGGCCAGGGAAATCAGTCAAGAGAAAGAAATAAGGGGTATTCAAACAAGAAGAGAGGAAGTTAAATTGTCTATTCTTGCAGATGACATAATTGTATATTTAGAAAACCCCATCGTGTCAGCCCAAAATCTCCCTAAGCTGATAGGCAACTTCAGCAAAGTCTCAGGATACAAAATCAATGTGCAAAAATCACAAGCATTCCTATACACCAGTAACAGACAGAGAGCTAAATCATGAGTGAACTCCCATTCACAATTGTTACAAAGAGAATAAAATATCTAGACATACAACTTACAAGAGATGTGAAGGACCTCTTGAAGGAGAGCTACAAACCACTGCTCAAGGAAATAAAAGAGGACATAAACAGATGGAAAAACATTCCATGCTCATGCATAGGAAGAATCAATACAGTAAAAATGACCATAATGCCCAAACTCATTTATAGATTCAATGCTACCATTGACTTTCTTCACAGAATTAGAAACACTGTTTTAAATTTCATATGGAACCAAGCCCATATAGCCAAGACAATCCTAAGCAAAAAGAACAAAGCTGGAGGCATCATACTACCTGACTTCAAAGTATATTATAAGTCTACAATAACCAATACAGCACGGTACTAGTATCAAAACAGATATATAGACCAATGGAACACAACAGAGGCCTCAGAATAATGCCACACATCTACAACCATCTGATCTTTGACAAACCTGACAAAAACAAGCAATGGGGAATGGAGCCCCTATTTAATAAAAGGTGTTGCAAAAACTGGCTAGCCATATGCAGAAAACTGAAATTGGACCCCTTCCTTATACCTTATAAAAAAATTAACTAAAAATGGATTAAAGACTTAAATGTAAGATCTAAAACCACAAAAACCCTAGAAAAAAACCTATGCAATACCCTTCAGGACATAGGTCTGGGTGAAGACTTTATGACTAAAACACCAAAAGCAATGGCAACAAAATCCAAAATTGACAAATGGGATCTAATTAAACTAAAGAGCTTCTGCACAGGAAAAGAAACTATCATCATAGTGAACAGGAATCATACAGAATGGGAGAAAATCTCTGCAATCTATCCATCTGACAAAGGGCTAATATCCAGAATCTACAAAGAACTACAGCAGATTTACATGAAAAAAAAAAAAACCATCAAAAGCTGGGCAAAGGATACAAACAGACACTTTTCAAAAGAACATTCATGCGACCAACAAACATATAAAAAAAGTTCATCATCACTGGTCATTAGAGAAATGCAAATCAAAACCACAATGAGATATCCTCTCACACCAGTTAGAATGGTGATCATTAAAAAGTCAGGAAACAAGAGATGCTGGAGAGAATGTAGAGAAATAGGAATGTTTTTACACTGTTTGTGGGACTGTAAATTAGTTCAACCATTGTAGAAGACAGTGTGGTGATTCCTCAAGGATCTAAAACCAGAAATACCATTTGACCCACCAACACTGTTACTGGGTATATATCCAAAGGATTATAAATCATTCTACTATAAAGATACAGGCACACATATGTTTATTGCAGAACTTCACAATACCAGAGACTTGGAATTAACCCAAATGCCCATCAATGATAGACTGGATAAAGAAAATATGAGATTCGGAGGAAGATGGCGCTGTAGAAGCAACTCACCACTGCAGCTCTCAGTCAAGACGCAGAGGGTAAGCAAACACCGCATTTTCAGACGGATCCTTATAGCCCACAGAGTGGGGGAAAAAGCCCAGGTGTAAAAGGCACGCAGGACTCAAGCGCAGCGCTCTCCGCTGGCGCGGCCAGGCAACCAGCGCCGCCGCTGCCGCCGGCGCAAAAAACACGCGGGGCTGGGTGCCCTGTTAAACCGGCAATTTGAGACTTGGGAGGGCAGATTGCTATGCTCATCTGATTGAATGGGTTTTGGACGGTGATCTAGACCAGGAGATTTCTGGGAGGTCGACGGGTCTCACCCCCACAGGGACAAGCAATAAGGCGATTCGGAGTGCCGGGGGTTGAGAGTT
>JAPYYA010000128.1:0-21123 GCA_028533165.1 Leontopithecus rosalia | reverse complement strand
GCATGGGGAGAAATGCCAAATATGGGTGAGGGGGCAGAAGGCAGCAAAACACACTGCCACGTGTGTACCTATGCAACTATCTTGCATGTTCTGCACATGTACCCCAAAACCTAAAATGCAATAAAAATTAAAAAAAAACAAAAAACAAAAAACATTCTAAGGTGTGAATTTTATGTTTTTGCTAGGTGTTACTCTGTTCACATGCTTGTTTCATTGCTATTGTTGTTAAAGTCATCCACCTGGCAGACGGAAGCTCTAAGTGGGTGGGATTATAGGTGAAGTAACACTGGATTATACTAAGTGTAGATTCAAATGGTGATGTAACCCCATTTCCTTGGCCTCATTAGTGCTACTAGCAGTTCAAGATTTCTTGAATAGTCATAAAATTGTTTTGAACTATTAATGGTTTCTCATCTAGGCCTCAGGATAAAAAATAGCATCCATTTTTAGGGTGACTGACATACTTATTTTAGGAGTCTGTTGAGTAGATGTGAAGAATCATTTTTTCTTTGAAAATATTCATTTACATAAGTGTATAGGTAGTATGTTGAGCAAATAGGTTTTAGTCAGATTTTCTGATTTTTTTTCATTAATTATGTATTTTGTATATATTATGCTGTCATATGCTGCATAATGACATTTTAGTCTGCAGTGAACCACATATACAATGGTGGTCCCATAAGATTATAATGGAGCTGAAGAATTCTTATCTCCTAGTGAAGTAAGAACTATCATGTCATAGCACAATGCATCATTCACTGTGGTGATGGTGGTGTAAACAAACCTATTGTACTGCTAGTTTGATAAAGGTATATAGCACATACAGTTATGTACCATACATAATATTTAATAAGCAGCTGTGTTACTGGTTTATGTGTTTGCTATACTATACTTTTTGTTGTTATTTTAGAGTGAACTCCTACTTAAAAAAAAAGTTAATTGTAAAACAGCCTTAGGCAGGTCTTGCAAGAGGTATTCCAGAAGTAGGCATTGTTATGATAAGAGATGACAGCTCCATGAGTGTTGTTGTCCCTGAAGACCTTCCAGTGGGACATGATGTGGAGGTGGAAGACAGTGGTATTGAAGGTCCTGACCCTTCATAGGTTTAGGCTAATGTGTGTTTGTGTCTTAGTTTTTAACAAAAAAGTTTAAAAAATTAAAAAAGGTAAACATAGAAAAAGGTTTTGGAATAAGATATAAAGAAAACATTGTACAGTCGTACAATGTTGTGTTTTAAGCTAATTATGATAAAGGAGTCAAAAAGTTAGAAAAATGAAAATATTTATAAAGTTAAAAGGTTTATAGGAAGCTAAGCTTAATTTATTATTAAATTTTTTTTGGTAAATTTAGTGTAGCCCAAGTATATACATTTTATGACGTCTGTGGTAGTTATTGTAATGTCGGAGGCCTTCACATTCACTCACCACTCAACCACTGACTCACTCGGAGCAAATTCCAGTCTTTGAAGCTCCATTCATGTTAAGCGCTCTCTACAGGTGTACCATGTTTTATCTTGTACACTGTATTTTTACTGTACCTTTTCTATGTCTAGATATGTTTGGACACATAAGTACTATTCAATTATTATTTACAGTACATAGTACAGTAACATGCTATGCAGGTTTGTAGCCTCAGAATGATAGAGCCTATATGTGTGGGCTGTACCCTCTAAGTTTGTCTAAGTACACTCTAATATTTGTACAACAACAAAACCACCTAATGACATGTTTCTCAAAATGTATCTCTGTTGTTAAGCAATGGGTGACTGTATTTTATTTTAGAAATCATGTTTAACCTCATTAGTGATATGCACTCTGAAAGATAAACTAATATATTTTAGTTACTGTATGACAAGCTGTCACTCAGTGTGACAGCAGAACCCAATTACACTGAAAAATTATGCTGCCAAACTCTGAAATAAATTGAAGATGACCTGCCTAGAAAATATAGGATATAGACATTTACAACAGAAATTGGAATTCTAATGAAAGAATGGTTATGGTTTTGGATCAATGTGCATTTATATTTTAGAACCTTAATTTCTTATCTGTTTATGTAAAAAGATTAGAGGTATATTAGTGAGAGTTTATGGGAATAAAATTTAATAATTAGATGTGTCACAGTTGTGGCATGTTATTAGTTATTAAAGAGGGATTCTATGAATATAGATTATTCCTGAGGAAAAAACCACAAGTCTTATAAAAGTTTTGCTCTATATTATTATCAGTACATGATCAGATATTACTGTTTAACATATACTGATAAGTTATTAAATTATATCATTGTCCAGTTGTGACTCAATTATTCAGCACTAGTTACTGTATTTAACTCACAGATTATCTATTGATAGTTGTTTTGCTCCTAGCTCTTTCTCTGTGGCTTCCCCTCCTGCTGTACCTACCCCTATATTAATACTGGTCTATTGGATCTAATTATGTATATTCATTTTCAATGTGACTTCATATCCAGTCACATATCCATTTTATCCCACAAATTTTTATTGATTATTTACTGTACATAAAGCTAGGCACTTAGGATACAATGATCAAAATAAGGTCTCTGCCTTGGAGTTTATAGAGTTGCAGAGGGTGACAAATATGGGCAATGAGTTGTGTAAATTCCGTCTTAGAAATTAATTAGGGTATAATAGGCTACACTGAAAAAATAAATCTACCAAGGAAGTCAAGTAGGTCTTTATAAAGGCAATGATGCATGAGTTGAGTTTTGAAAGATGGCTATAGGCTAATCTGGCTACAGCTGTGTGGTCCAGCGTGGCAGCCACTAGCCATTCATGTGGCTAGTGAGCATTTAAAATGTCTTTAAAGTATAAAGTGCACACTTGATTTTGAAGACTAGGTGTAAAAAATTCAAAATATCACAATAATTTTTTGATATTTACTGCATTTTGAAATGATATTTTGGATATTTGGGTATATGTACTGAGTTAATAAAATATGTTAATTTCACCTATTTTATTTTACATTTTTCTTTTAATGTGGCTAGTAGAAAATTTGAAGTTACATGTATGGCTTGTATCTGTGACTTGCACTATGTTTTTATTTGCTACTGGTGGTTTGGAGATTTCTGAAATTTTTAAGCTTTTTAAATTAGATGAACCATTAGAAGTATACAGAGAAACTAAAAGCATGCCCTCTTTTTCTCTCTGTGTGTGCATATATGTGTACATATGTATGTTTACATATAAACACATAACTTTTATATTGTTCAAGGCATTCATACTTTGGATTTCCATTATATGTCAGTAAACCTCATCCTAATAGACACATTGACTTGATAGCAACAATTTAAAAACCACAAACCACTAGGGAAAAACTTGTTCTCTCTACTCTGGTAAAAATTGCTTAAATAATTCATGGAAATCAATATGACAGCAAATTAAAATGCATTTTATTGTCAGCAAATACTTTAAAAGGATAAATTGAAAACATTGCTATAGTGTTGAGGAAACAACTATTAGAATAAAATGGTAGGAGTTTGTTTTACAATTCAATGAAAGCACTGTTATTCCCAACATGTTTTTTGTATATTATTGGCTAGATTGTGTTTCTTAATGAAATAAACAACTGCTTTTTGTGAGTTCTATAGAAATATATTTAAGTGAATGTATACTTTTGACAGAAATTCATATATTCCCTGCTTATTAAAACCAGAAATCAAGAAGGAATCTTAATTTACCTAGAAAGCAGAAGATGTGTTTCCTGAAGATTTATTTGACTTATCAGAACAGATCTCTCTTCTGGTATTTAGATTGCTACTTTGTATATTAATTGTCATGGGTAACATATTTTAAAAAGGACTCTGAATTGAATACTAGAACTCTAGAATGCTAATGCTTGATAAGATTTTTAGATTATTTAGGTTTTCAGATGTGGAAAGCTAGGCACAGATAAATTACTGATTTAATGTGGGATACTCCGATTTTAAGTTGCCATACTGTAGAACTGGATTTCAGGTCTCTGATTTTCTAGTGTAGCAGTTATCTCTTCTTTTATATTAACGTGAGTCTCTTGGGTTTGGCTGGTATATTAGGTTGCTGGAGCTGTCGTGACACATATGCAGACTGGGTGGCTTCAGCAGTAGAAATTTATTTTCTCACAGTTCTAGTGGCCACAGGCTGGTTTCTTCCTACCCTTTCTCTTGGACTTGCAGATGGTCATCTTTTCCCTATGTCTTCATGTGGTCTTTCCTTTGTGTGTCTATGTCCATCAGTTAGATTAGATTAGGGCCTAGCCGTATGATCTTATTCTCTCTGACTTCAAATGTTCTGTCTTCAAATGCATTGCCATTAGGCTGCACTGTGTTCCCCCCAAATTCATATATTGAAGTCCTCACCTTTAACAAATGAATTTTGGGGGGATACAGTGTAGCCTGTAACAGCTGGTCTTAACTAAGTGAAAATAAGGGTAAAATGAGTAATAGGGATAAAAATGTAAGATCTTTTATTAGTAATGCTTTACTTAAATTCCTGTAAAAATGACACTGTTTTCTGTTTTGTAAAACTGTTGCTTTTTTACTTTGAATTATGTCATCCTTTTCTATGCTTCTGCTCTTTCCTTTTCCCCCTTTATGAGTTTTTATTCTTATATGCCTTCATTTGTATGTCCAAAGGCACTGTTTATTCACTAGTATTACTCAAGTCTTATTGTTTACTGTTTATTCACTAGTACATGGTGAAATCCCGTCTCTACTAAAAATACAAAAAAATTAGCTGGGCATGGTGGCGCGTGCCTGTAATCCCAGCTACTCAGGAGGCTGAGGCAGGAGAATTGCTTGAACCCAGGAGGCGGAGGTTGTGGTGAGCCGAGTTTGCGCCATTGCACCCCAGCCTGGGTAACAAGAGCGAAACTCTGTCTCAAAAAAAAAAACCTTTAAAAAATATATTCTGTAATGTTTGTAGAAAATCTAGGTCATACTTTATTAATAGCAATAATAATAAAAATAATAATGAACCTCTATTAAGCTCATATTAAGTACCAGGCATTTTGCTAAGTGGTTTACATACAACAACATCCCTATGACTTTGGTAGTTTTGTAGATGAGGGAACTGAAACTTAAAGAAAGGGAAATAATTTTTCCAAGATTTCATAGCAAATAACTGTTAAATTAAGCTTCAGGCAGAGGCCATACTTGCTATGCTTACTGCCTTTTTTTTTTAGAATTCTTAGGAATTTAATGTGCTACTGTCTCAAATCCAAGCTGTATACTGATTGAAATTGAGATATAGAAATAGCATCACATGTTGATAACTTTTATGGTAACTATGGTGTTTGCTATGGCGAGCATTCAGCACACTTAGCTTTGGATGCTTAAATATATTGAAGCTTTTATTCTTGAAGCCCTCAAGAATCTGTTTTTATGCCCAGGCACAAAAATCACTCAGTATCTTCTCTTCACTTAGCACATAAACACTAATTCAGTAACATGATATATATGGCATATCGTAATTTGCCCCTGCCTCTCTTTCTAGTGACGTTTTATTTTTTCTCATAGCTCTACACTCTTTAGTCATAATAAACTACACTTATTTTCTGGAATTTATTCTCATGGCTTCTTGGGATTGCACATGTTCCTTAGTTCCATTCAGGAAATATTTTATTGATTACTTACTAAAGCACAAAATCAAGGTATGTTTGTTTTTTTCTCTGCACTATTGAGAGTGATGTTGGGGCTCAAAAGACCAAAAATGAGTTATTTACAGGTGGACTTGGACTTTCCTGAAGAGAATCTGCAGATACCTATTTGGGTTTAGCCAACTAGAGTTTAAATGAGAATGGGCTGGCCGGGTGTGGTGGCTGATGCCTGTAATCCTAGCACTTTGGGAGGCTGAGGCAGGTGGATCATGAGGTCAGGAGTTCGAGATCAGCCTGGCCAACACGGGGAAACCCCATCTCTACTAAAAATACAAAAATTAGCCGGGCGTGGTGGTGTGCACCTGTAATCCCAGCTACTCAGCAGGCTGAGACAGGTGAATGGCTTGAACCCAGAAGGTGGAGGATGTAGTGAACCAAGATTGCACCACTGCATTCCAGCCTGGGCGATAGAGCAAGACTCCATCTCAAAAAAAAAAAAAAGAGAAAAAGACAATGGGATGGAAGGAGTAGGGCTACTAAGGGAAGAGCAGGGGAAAGTGTTATCTGGTCTCTGGGTCCATTAGTACATGCTTGATCCCAGCTGGATCAGGTTAATACTGCAGCAGAATTAGGACCAAAGGGCAATAGAAACAGTGTATGGGAAAAGGATTATTGTGGTGACTGTCATTTGGGTGCTCCATAGCAGTGCCTAGAGTGGAGGACCCATCACGGAAGTGTTCTAGGAATGACTTACCTAGCTAGAAAACTACTGTACATTTTGTTGTTTATTTTTTCAAACTTGGTGATACATATTATGGTCTTCCATTAACATTATTTAGTATATATCAGCAGCATTTTGGGATGGTTTTAAACTCTGACAGAACTCTAGAGAACTTTTGGTAAGGAGCAGATGAATTTAAACATACTTTTCTTTCTAGGCGGTTGATGGGAGCATAGTATAGGGATGGTATGTCCAAATCTGAGGACAGAGCAGGATTGGGAAGATGATTCTTGTCTTTAAGGATTTCAAATTCTAATAAGAGAGACTTATGTGTAAATTAAAAAATACTAAGTAATGTGTTCAGGCCTTTGTGGTAGGACTAGCCAGAATTCAAATCCTGGGTCTGTCCTTTCTTTGCTTGTGACTTTGCGTAAAAGTGTGTATTAGATACCATAGTATCACAGAGAAGAAAGTGATGAACTATTTGAAGCAGTTGGGAAAGACATTAAGGTGGAGGATTCCCTTGAGATTGGCTTGGAAGGGTCAGATGCAGTTTGCACAGTAGACTGGTGGAGTGAGGGCATTCCAGATAAGGAAATTTGAATCAGCACAGTGTATTCTGAATAGTATTTTCTTCCTAGAAATGTTTTTCTTTGCCAGAAAATTTATACCTATCATTTAGATTTAGCTTCTGTCTTTTTTTGGGGGGGTGGTGTGGGGGACAGAATTTCTCTCTTCTTGCCCAGGCTGGAGTGCAATAGTGTGATCTTGGCTCACTGCAACCTCTGCCTCCCGGGTTTAAGAGATTCTCCTGTCTCAGCCTCCCAAGTAGCTGGGATCACAACCACATGCCACTGTGCCCGGCTATTTTTTGTATTTCTACTAGAGTGGGGGTTTCATCATATTGGTCAGGCAGTTCTCCAACTCCTGACCTCAGGTGATCCACCCGCCTCCCATAGTGCTGGAATTACAGGCATGAGTCACCATGCCCGGCCAGCTTCTATCTTTTTTATGGATCCTTTTCTAACTCATATCTATCTCTCAACCTCAGGAGTCATTCCTGAAATGCACATGGTTGGCAAAACTGTAGTTGCTGTGATCCAGGTCTCCTGGATGACAGGGTGTGGGAGGAGGAGAAATAAAGATAATACATTAAATGTGTATGTTTATATAGAAACACATAATTAAAAGTTCTGGAAACAATTGTTTCCAAAACCACAATTGTCTATTTTTGCTTGTTTGTACAGAACATAATAAAATGATAAAGTAGTTACAGGTTTTTGTAAGGTGTGTTGCTAGGCTGTTGACTGTGTTGATTTAATAGTAATAGCAGGTCTTGATGAGAAGAAACACTATTACATTAAAGGTATACATCAGTTGTGAGTTACATATTTCACAATTGTTAAAATAGAAAAAAATACTTGGAGAAAGGAAATATGATATTCTCAATAACTTTTTGACATAGGCATTTGTATTCCCATTTATATGTAAGAAAAATGAAGTTTGGTGAATTTGAAGCTAAGAACTTTGGGCAATATGGAGCAAGAGGCTTTTGTAAGAGAGTGACTTGAGTAAAGTAGTATGCCCACTGCGTGTAGGTTCATCTGGTTGGATAGTGTCCTCTTGTCCTTTCAGTGTTTCTTATGTTTCTTTCCTGAAACGGGACTGCTCAGAGAGCACAGTCTCTTCTGAGGTAAAGTAGATAGAATTTGGGGGGTGTCTGCTTCTGGCTCCAACTTGTACTTGCTTCTCTTAGGTCTTTTATAACTGTAAGCTGATATACTGGACTCTGTACATTTATATTTATAGGATTAATGAATACTCTTTGAATCCAGTTAGTTTTTGTGCCCTGCTTTTCTGTAAATAACTTGGCTTTTGTGATATGACTAATGTGAATTCAAATCCTGGTGTGTCTTTTCGTGGCTTTGTGACCTTGAGCTGTGTTACATATCTCTGAGCCTTGAGCCTGTCTCTCTCTCTATGTATGTGTGTATACCTGTGTATTCTCACAAATATGAAAACGAAGTAAATGATATTATTTTCCCTTTTATTTCCCTCCTAAGTGAAAACTCTATATATGTGAGAATTATATATATGATAGATCATTATATTATTGTGTTTGCTACTATATTGCATATTCATTTAGCACATTTATTATTAAAAATGTGGTCCACAGATGAGGCTGCAAATTTGTGAAATATTTGCTGGTCTAAGAGGAGATAAGGAACTTGTGCCAGAATGCAAATCATCTGTACTAAGTACATGATTTCTTTCAACTAACCTTTTGTTTTTCTCATAACAAGACTTTCTTGATAAAGGAAGAAGTATGTTGATTCATATTTTACTTCCAACACCTCATTGGCTGGTACTCGGAGTAGCCTGAATATAGAGTGCTTTTGTAAGGTATTTTGAACAAGGCTTAATTTTATTTATATTACTTTTTTTTTCATTTTGGTGTTAGAAAGGTTTGTTATTGTTTGTGAAAAGATTATTGATTTTGAACTTTGATTC
Source organism: Leontopithecus rosalia (assembly GCA_028533165.1). Taxonomy (NCBI): domain Eukaryota; kingdom Metazoa; phylum Chordata; class Mammalia; order Primates; family Cebidae; genus Leontopithecus; species Leontopithecus rosalia. The sequence continues at coordinate 12,300 of JAPYYA010000128.1, read as the reverse complement.
TAGTCTTGCCTTTGTTACTGATCAGATCAGTTGGGCAACTGAGTTATGTCTTCTAGTCTTATTTTGCTGGCTGAAAATGAAGGTTGGGTTAGATATATGTTATTTTTGTAGGCTTTAACATGTTGTTAATCTGTGTTTTTTTTTTGAAGTACTATTTTTTTCTTTTACCCTTTTTTTAGTTTAAAGCAAAACCAAGGCCTAAAGTAGTAGATAAGAACCACTGCAATGGAAACATGCTTTAAGAAGTTTCTTTTTGGAATAGATATTTTATTAAGCTGTTGTCAACCATATACCAAGGATTTGGTACTAAGGATATAATGATTAATGAGACTGTTTTTGTCTTCAAGTAGTAATATCCTGGGGAAGATAGTTGTAAATACATATAAATGCAAATACATAAATATAATGGGTTTTGTGTTAGAGATATGGACCAAAAATGTGTGAAACAGGATGCTGTGAAAGACTTTCTAGAACAAAGGTAAGCAAACATTTTCTATAAAGATCCAAGTATTTAGGCTTTGTGGGCCATATGATATCTATTACAGCTACTCAACCCTGCAGTCGTAATGGAAAGGCAGCCATGTAAATGAAAATACATTATTTTTCAACACCAATTCTCTGGCACCAATTTGGTATCCTAAAGTTTAGTTCAGTCCTGATACTACATAGAGTTAGTGCAAACCTTTTAAATTATAAGCAGAATCCTTTAATTCTGACACGAATTAACTAAAGTTAGTATAGACTCCGTAAGTTAAGGAGCCAGTCCCACAAGACTGCTTCCACTTCAGATGCCAGTCTGAAATGGGATACCTGCACTTCTGCTCAACTGTCCACAAATTCGGGGGTTCCCACAACTTCCCTCAGGTTCTGTAATCACTAGAATGACTCAGAGTTCAGGAAAGTGCTATACTTACAATTATAGTTTTATTGTAAAGGAAACAGCTCCAAATGGAAGAAATGTATAAGCAAGGTATTGAGAGGGAGTGGGTTACAGAGCTTCTATGCCCTTGCTGAGCATGCCACCCTCCCCACTGTATTATGTTCGCCAACGGAGAAGCTCCCCTGGACTTTGTCGTTTGAGTTTTTAATCGAGGCTTCAATTACGTGGCCTGATTTATGGGCCACGTAATTGAAGGCAAGCACCAGTCTTTTACTCACTTGCTTGGTTTTTTTGACTTGGCCACCCTTTCATTTGAAACTACCTAAGGGCCCCAATTTGAGTGACCTTGTTAGCATGAGCTCAGCTGTGGTCAAAAGGATCTTGTTATGAATAGCAAAGGACACTTATCACCCAGGAAATCCTAAAGATTTTTGAAGTTCTGTGCCAGGAGTTGGGGGCAAAGACCAAATATATATTTTAAATTGTACGATAGGCAGCCATTACTGATATGTGAATGAATGGCCAATGACTGTGTAATAAAACCTTATTTACAGTAAGACGTCTAGTTTGAAGTGACCTTTAGGTAGTAGTTTGCAGACCCTCACTTTTGAAAAATATGAAAAACTGCTGAAAAAAATGTGACATTTGAATTGTATCTTCTATTTATTTTAAACTTTTTGCTGATATGATACTATTTTATAGGATTTAAAAAATTTCTTTTCAGTAGCACTACTCATAGATTTTGTTTCTAAAGGTGCATGGAGAGTAAGGAACATTTTCAATACATGTGCTGTGATTATTAATGTGTTTTAATATCAGTTCAGAAGGACTTCAGTTCTTCTTAAACATGAAATCCTCTTTGTGCCTGTTACTGAAAAGGCTTGAAAATTACCTACTGGATCACAACTGGTAGGTTTTATTCTGCTGAGTGATCATGATTTTTATCACATTTCTTGATTAGTGATGTTTTTGTTGAGAATACTGTTTTCCTTTTGTCATTGATATTTTGCATCCCACTCCTGTTTTCAGAATAGTGAAAAGAATTAGAGCGTTGGGTTGGAGTTTCATTCCCGTAACTTAATGGGCCTGTGGTTAGGCAGGTTCCACATTCTGAGAGCTGTCCACTGAGGGATTAGAAATTTGATACTTACTGCTGCTTAATAGGTTAAAGCATGAGAATTCAAAATTTGGGGGTAAAAAAAACTAAAATGTTTTGGTTTCTGTTTTTGCTTCTTTGTCTGGCTTGATATTTTATTATTTTTCTTAAACTTTTAGTCTAAGTTCAGGGGTCCATGTGTAGGTAGAGTACTTTTGGGAGATATTTTTTATGTAGGTAAATGTGTGTCTTAGGGGTTTGTTGTGGAGATTATTTCATCACCCAGGTATTAGCCTAGTACCAATCAGTTATTGTTTTTGATCCTCCCACCCTTGGCACTCCCAATAGGCCCCAGTATATGTTGTTCCCCTCTATGTGTCAGTATGCTCTTACCATTTAGCTCCCACCTACAAGTGAGAACATAGAGTATTTTGTTTTCTGTTCCTGTGTTAGTTTGCTTGGGATAATGGCCTCCAGCTCCATCCATGTGTCTGCCAAGGACATGATCTCATTCTCTTTTATGGCTACATAGTATTCCATGGTGTATATGTACCACAATGTCTTTATCCAGTCTATCATTGATGGGTATTTAGGTTGATTCCACGTCTTTGCTATTGTGAATCGTGCTGCATTGAACATACGCATGGCATGTGCCTTTGTAATAGAATGATTTATATTCCTTTGGATATATACCCAGTAATGGGATTGCTGGGTCAAATGGTATTTCAGTCTTTAGGTCTTTGAGGAATCACTGCACTGTTTTCTACAATGGTTGAACTGATCTACACTCCTATCAACAGTGTATAAGTATTCCTTTTGCTCCACCACCTTGCCAGCATCTGTTGTTTCTTGTCTTTTTAGTAATAGCCATTTTGCCCATTGTGAGATTGTATCTCATTGTGGTTTTGTTTGCTTTTCTCTCATAATCAGTGATGTTTAACTTTTTGTCATATGATTTTTGGGCACATGTATGTCTTCTTTTGAGAAGTGTCTGTTCATTTGCATATCTTCTTTTGAGAAGTGTCTGTTCATGTCCTTTGCCCACGTTTTAATGGCATTTTTTTTCTGGTAAATTTGTTTAAGTGGCTTATAGATGCTGAATGTGAGATCTTTGTAAGATGCATGTTTTGCAAATTTTTCTCCCATTCTGTAGGTTGTCTGTTTACTCTGTTGATAGTTTCTTTTGCTCTCTGGAAGTTCTTTAGTTTAATTAGATCCTATTTGTCAATTTTTTCTTTTGTTGCAGTTGTTTTTGGTGTCTTCATCGTGAAATCTTTGCCTGTGCCTATGTCTTGAATGGTATTACCTAGGTTTTCTTCCATGGTTCTTATAGTTTTGAGTCTTATAGTTAAGTTTTTAATACATCTTGAGTTTATTTTTGTATATGGCATAAGGAAGGAGTCCAGTTTCAATCTTCTGCATATGGCTAGCTAGTTATCTCAGTACCATTTATTGAATAGGGAATCCTTTCCTCGTTGCTTATTTTTGTCAGGTTTGTTGAAGGTCAGATAGATGTAGGTGTACAGTATTAGTTTTGGGATTCTCTGTTCTCTTCTGTTGGTCTGTGTGTCTTTTCTTGTACCAATGCCATGCTGTTTTGGTTAGTGTAGCTCTGTATTATAGTTAAGTTGAGTAGCACAATAGCTCTTACTTTGTTATTTTTGCTTAGGATTGCTTTGGCTATTCGAGCTCTTTTTGGTTTTATATGAATTTTAAAGTACTTTATTTCTGGCTCTGTGAAGAATGTCAGTGGCAGTTTAATACAGATAGCATTGAAACTATAAATTACTCTGGGCAGTATGGTCATTTTGATGATATTGATTTTCCTATCTATGAGCATGGAATGTTTTTCCATTTGTTTGTGTCATCTCTGATTTCTTTAAGCAGTGGTTTTTACTTCTTTTTGTAGAGATTTTTCACCTCCCTAATTAGCTATATTCCCAGGTATTTTACTTTATTTATTTATTTATTTTGAGATGGAGTTTTGTTCTTGTTGCCCAGGCTGGAGTGCAATGGCACTGTCTCTGCTAACCGTAACCTCTGCCTCCCAGATACAAGCGATTATCCTGCGTTAGCCTCCTGAGTAGCTGGGAATACAGGTGCCTGCCACCACGCCTGTCTAATTATTTTTTTTACTTTTAGTAGATATGGGGTTTCACGATGTTGGTCAGGCTGGTCTTGAACTCCTGACCTCAGGTGATTCTCCTGTCTTGGTCTCCCAAAGTGCTGGGATTACAGACATGAGCTACCACATCTGGCCGGTATTTTATTCTTTTTGTGGCAATTATGACTGGGAGTTCTGTTGTGATTTGACTCTCAGCTGGACTGCTGTTAGTATATAGGAATGCTAGTGAATTTTGTACATTTATTTTGCATCCTGAGACTTCACTGAAGTTGCTTATCAGCTTAAGCTTTTGGGCTAAGATGATGGGTTTTTCTAGATATAGAATCATGTTTGTCATCTGCAGACAGGGATAGTTTGACTTCCTCTTTTCTTATCTGTATGCCCTTTATTTCTCTCTCTTGTCTGATTGCCCTAGCCAGAATTTCTAATACTGTGTTGAACAGGAGTGGTGAGAGAGGGCATCCTTGTCTTGTGCCAGTTTTCAAGGGGAATACTTCCAGTTTTTGCCCATTTAGTATGATGTTGGCAGTGGGTTTGTTACAGATGGCTCTTATTATTTTGAGGTTTTACTAGGTTATTGAGAATTTTTAACATGAAGGGATGTTGAATTTTATTGAAAGAATTTTCTGCATATATTGAGATAATCGTGTGTTTTTTGTCTTTAGTTCTGTTTGTCTGATGAGTCACATTTATTGATTTTTGTATGTTGAGCCAACCTTGCATCCTGAGGATGAAGTCTGCTTGATTATGGTGAATAAGCTTGTTGATGTGCTGCTGGATTCAGTCTGGCAGTATTTTTTTGAGGATTTTTACATTGATATTCATCAACGATATCAGCTTGAAGTTTTCTTTTTTTTGTATCAGGATGTTGCTGGCTTCATAGAATGAGTTAGGGAGGAGTCTCTCCTTTTCAATTTTTTTGGAATAGTTTCAGTAAGAATGGTACTAGCTTTTCTTTGCACATCTGGTAGAATTTAGCTGTGAATCTGTCTGGTCCGAGGCTTTTTTTGGTTGGTAGGCTATTTATTATTGCCTCAATTTCAGAACTCATTATTTGTCAGTTCAGGGATTCAGTTTCTTTTTGGTTCCGTCTTGTTATGGTATCTGTGTTCAGGAATTTATCCATTTTTCTACATTTTCAAGTGTATGTACATAGCAGTGTTTATAATACTCTGTGATGGTTGTTTGTACTTCTGTGGTAATACAATTTCTGATTTTATTTGAATCTTCTCTCCTTTCTTCTTTACTAGTCTAGCTAACAGTTTATGTATTTTATTAATTTTTTTCAACAAACCAGCTCCTGGATTTGTTGATCTTATGGATGTTTCTTTGTGTCTCTGTCTCCTTCAGTTCAGCTCTGATTTTGGTTATTTCCTATCTTCGGGTAGCTTTGGGATTTGTTTGCTCTTGGTGCTCTAGTTCTTTTACTTGTGATGTTAGGTTGTTAACTTGAGATCTTTCTAATTTTTGAATATAGTCTAACTCTAATTTTTAGAGTTATAAATTTCCCTGTTAACACTGCTTTAGCTATGTCCCAGAGATTCTGGTACTTTGTATCTTTGTTCTCATTGTTTCAAAGAATGTCTTGAGTTCAGCCTTAATTTTATTGTTTACCCAAAAGTCATATAGGACCAGGTTATTCAATATCCATGTAATTGTGTGGTTTTGAGTCAGTATCTTAGTCTCGAGTTATAATTTGATTGTGCTGTGGTCTGAGAGATTGTTACGATTTCACTTCTTTTACATTTGTGAAGGAGTATTTACTTCTATTGATTGTAGAGTAAGTGCCATGTGGTGATGAGAAGAATGCATATTCTGTTACTTTGGGGTGAAGACACCTGTAGATATCTATCAGGTCCACTTGATATAGGGCTGAGTTAAGGTCCTGCATCATATCTTTGTTAATTACCTGTGTTGATAATCTGTTTAATATTTTCATTGGGGTAATAAAGTCTCCCACTATTATTGTGTGGGAATGTAAGTCTCTGCAGGTCTCTGAGTAAGAAGTTGCTTTATGAATCTGGGTGTGCCTGTGGTGAGTGCCTATATATTTAGGATAATTAGCTTTTCTTATTGAATTGAATTCTTTACGATTATGTAATGCCCTTCTTTATCTTTTTTGATCTTTTTGGTTTAAAGTCTGTTTAGTCAGAAACTGGGATTGTAACCCCTGCTTTTTTTTTCCTGTCTCCCATTTGCTTGGTAGATTTCCTTCCATCCCTTTATTTTGAGCCTTTGTGTATCATTGCATGTGTGTCTGTTGAAGATAGGATACCTGTGGGTCTGTTTCTTTATCCATGTAAATTTCCGCATAATTGTATGGTTTTGAGTGAGTTTCTTAGTCTTGAAACTCTGTGTCTAGCAAGAAAGCTTGTGTCTTTTAATTGGGGCATTTAGTCCATTTGCATTTAAGGTTAGTATTGGTATTTATGGATTTGATCCTGTCAGTATGATGTTAACTGGGTATTTTGCAGACTTTTTATGTGATTCCTTTAGAGTGTCACTTATCTGTATACTTCAGTGTGTTTTTGTAGTGGCTGGTCTTTCCATTACATATTGAATGCTTTCTTCAGGAGCCCTTATAAGGCAGGTCTGGTGGTAAATTCTTTCAGCATTTGCTTGAGTGAAAAAGGATCTTATTTTTCCTTTGCTTATGAAGCTGGGTTTCTCTGGATACAAGATTCTGGATTGAAATTTCTTTTCTTTAAGAACGTTCAATCCTCTTCTGGCTTATGGTGTTTCAGCTGAGAGGTCTGCTGTTAAGCTGATGGTATTCCTTTTGTGGGTACCTGACCTTTCTCTCTAGCTGCCCCGAACACTTTTTCTTTCATTTCAGCTTTGGAAAATCTGATGATTATGTGTCTTGGGGATGATCTTGTTGGGTATCAGCTGGGAATGGAGGCGGTGTGCCTGTAATCCCAGTTACTTGGGAGGCTGAGGCAGGAGAATCACTTGAACCTAGCAGGCGAAAGTTGCAGTGAGTCAAGATTGAGCCACTGCACTCCAGCCTGGGTGACAGAGCAAGACCTTTTCTCAAATAAAAAAAGAAGAAAGAAAAAATTTCCTCTGGGAATTATCTGTTCAAATCTTTTGCCAATTTGTAAATTTTAAAAAATGTAAGATTTCATTATATTAGATAAAGATTTTTAAGTCAGATGTATGTTTTTTGGAAATAAAAACTGTATATTTTCTTTTACTTAAAGCTATATTTTCTTTTCTTTTCTTTTCTTTTTTTTTTTTTTTGAGATGGACTTTCACTGTGTTACCCAGGCTGGAGGGCAATGGCATGATCTCAGCTCACTGCAACCTCCGCCTTCTGGGGTCAAGCAATTCTCCTGCCTCAGCCTCCTGAGTAGCTGTGACTACAGGCGTGCACCACCATGCCCAGTTAATTTTTGTATTTTTAGTAGAGATGGGGTTTCACCTTGTTGACCAGGATGTTCTCGATCTCTTGACCTTGTGATCCACTCGCCTTGGCCTCCTAAAGTGCTGGGATTATAGGCATCAGCCACTGCGCCTGGCCTAAAAGCTATATTTTCAAGTGTACTTTCAAATATTGATAGTATTTAACTCATCAACGTTTTCTTTTATAGTTGTTGCTTTGTATCCTTAAGAAAACATTGCCTTCACTGTAGAGCATACAGATATTCTTCTGTATTTTCTTCTAGAGGCTTTATAGTTTTTATTATCACGTCTGTCATCTATATGAAGTTAATTTTTGTGTCTGGTGAGATAGGGGTTCAGGTTTATTTTTTTCATATTAATATCCATTTGTTTCATCACCACTTGTGGAAGAGACTTTCCTTTTGTTTTGGATTGCTGTTGCACTTTTGAGGAAAATTGATTGATGTGTAAGTATGAGTCTGTCTTGTTCCATTGATCCATTTGTCAGTCTTTATGTCAGCACTGTGGTGGACTGTGGGGTCTTAATTACTGTAGTTTTATGTAAATTTTGAAATCAAGTAATTTAAGTCTTCCAGTTTGTTGTTGTTGTTTTTGTTTGTTTATATAAACATTTTAGAATCAATTGTCAGTTTCTACCAAGAGCCCTGGTTGTGTTGAATACATAGTTTAATGAGGGGGTAGATGAGATGGATTTCTTAAAAAATACTTCTTCAAATCATTAGTATCATTTATCGCTAATAGAATTTTAAAAAATTTCTTCCAGCAATGTTTGCTAATTTCAAGTTTAGAGTTATAACTATTTTTTGATTACATTTATTTATTTATTTAAATGCTATTTGGTCCAGTTGGAATGATGGTGTCTCTCCAAAATGTATGTTGAAACTTAATACTAACAAAACAGTATGAAGCGGTATGGCCTTTGGAAGGTGATTAAGTAATGAGGGCTCTGCCCTATTGAATGGGTACCCTTGTATTCAATACAGTGTTGAATGTCAGTGATGAAAATGAGCATCCTTGGGTTGTTAAGGATGTTAGGAGAAAATTGGTTACTGTTTGATCATTTACATATTTCAATTAAGATGTGCTGAAGGATTTTGTAGATACTATTTATCTAGTTGAAAAAGTCTTTCCTTTTCCTTGTTTGCTAAGAGTTTTACCATTTCAATTTTGTCAGATGATTTTTCTATATTGCTTGAAGTGGCCCTATGTATTTCTCCTTTTATAATATTAGTATGATAATAGTTATATGTATTTTCTTTAAATAGCTTCATTGAGGTATAATGTACATACATATCAATCATACAAGTTATGTGGTTTTTAGCATACAATTCTATGAATTTAAGTAAATTTATGTAGTTATGAGACTGGGTAATTGATTCGTAGTTTAATTGATTCATAGTTTTACAGGGTGTACAGGAAGCATGGCTGGGGAGGACTCAGGAATCTTACAATCACAGCAGAAGGTGAAGGGGAAACAGGCAATCTTCACATGGTAGAGCAGGAGAGAGGGTGAAAGGAGAAGTGCTACATACTTTTAAACAACCAAATCTTATGAGAACTCACTGTCATGAGAACAGCAAAGGGGAAGTCTGACCCCATGTCCAGTTGTGTCTTACCAGGCCCCACTTCCAACATCGAGGATTACAATTTGACATGAGATATGGGTGGGGACACACAGCCAAACCATATCATTCCACACCTATCTCCTCCCAAATCTCATGTCCTTGTCACATTTCAAACCACAGTCATGGCTTCCAAACAGACCCCGAACATCTTAACTCATTCTAGCATTAACTCAAAAGTCCACGTTTAAAGTCTCATCTGAGACAAGGCACGTCCCTCTGCCTATGAGCCTGTAAAACCAAAAACAAGTTAGGTATCTCCTATCTCCAAGATACAGTGAAGGTACAGGCATTGGGTAAATGTTCCCATTCTAAAAGGAAGAAGTTGACCAAATCAAAGCGACTATAGCCCCCATGTAAGTCCAAAACCCAGCAGGGCAGTTATTAAAGCTCCAAAATAATTTTCTTTGACTCCATGTTTCACATTCAGGTCACACAGATGCAAGGGATAGGCTCCCAAGACCTTTGGCATCTATTCTCACGTGGTTCTGCAGGGTACAGCCCCCTCAGTTGCTTTCATGGGCTGGTGTGTGCCTGTGGCTTTTCTAGGCACATGGTGCAAGCTGTCAGTGGGTCTAACATTCTGAGTTCTGGAGGATGGTGGCTTTTTTCTCACAACTCCACTAGGAAGTGCCCCAATGGGGACTCTGTCTGGGGACTGCAATCCTACATTTCCCCTCCACACTGCCCTAGTAGGTTCTCCATGAGGGCTCTGCCCTTGCAGCAGACTTCTGCCTGGATATCCAGACATTTTTATACATTCTCTGATAACTAGTCAGAGGCTCCCAAGCCTCACCTCTTGCCCTCTTTGCACCCACAGGCTTAGCAACACATGGAAGTCACCAAAGCTTGTGGCTTGCACCCTCTGTAACAGCGGCCTGAGATGTATCTGGGGGCCTTTTAGCCACAAATAGAGCCGGAGCAGCTAGGATGCAGGGAGCAGTGTTCTGAAGTTACATCCGGCAACAAGGCCCTGGTCATGGCTCTCAAAACCATTCATCCCTTTAGGCCTCTGGGCCTGTGATAGGAGGGGCTGCTGGAAAGCCTTGGAGGCATTTTTCCCCTACTGTCTTGGCTATTAACCTTAGGCTCCTCTTTACTTATGCAAATTTCTATAGCTTGCTTGAATGTCTTCCCAGAAAATGTATTTTTCTTTTCTACCACATGGTCAGGCTGAAAATTTTCTTAACTTTTATGCTCTTTCCCTTTTAAATGTAAGTTCCAGTTTCAGATCATCTTTTTGCTCATGTATATGACCCTATGGTGTTAGAAGCAGCCAGGGCACATCTTGAAGAACACTTTGCTACTTATAAATTTCCTCTGCCAGATACCCTGAATCATCTCTCTCAAGTTCAAAGTTCCACAGATCTCTAGGGCAGTCACAGAATGCTTTCAACCTCTTTGTTAATGCATAACAAAAGTGATCTTTGCCACGGTTCCCAGTAAGTTCCTCATTTGAGGCTACTTCAGCCTAGACTTCATTGACCATATCACTGTCAGCATTTTGGTCGCAACAGTTTAGCAAGTCTTTAGGATGTTCCAGACTTTCCCTCATCTTCCTGTCCCTTTCTGAGCTCTCCCAACTATTCCAACCTCTGCTCATTACCCAGTTACAAAGCTGCTTCCACATTTTCAGATATCCTTACCTAGCTACAAAGCTGCTTCCACATTTTCAGATGTCCTTACCTAGCTACAAAGCTGCTTCCACATTTTGAGGTATCTTTATAGCAATACCCCACTCTCCAGTACCAATTTTCTGTATTAGCCCATTCTTGCACTAGGTAATTTATGAAGAACAGAGGTTTAATTGATTCAGTGCATAGACTATACAGGAAGCATGGTGGAGGGAGCCTCAGGAAACTGACAATCCTGGCAGAAAGTGAAGAGGAAACAGGCACATCTTCACATGGCAGAGTAGGAGAGAGGGAGTGAAGGGGGAAGTGCTGCACAATTTTAAACAACCAAATCTTGTGAGAACTCACCCACTAATACAAAAACAGCAAATGAGGCGTCCACTCCCCTGATCTAGTCACCTCCCACCTGCCAATCCCCTCCTCCCACATTGAGGATTACAATTCAACGTGAGATTTAGGTGGGGACACAGAGGCAGATCATGTCAATATACAGTACACAGTTCTATAATTTTCACTTCAAATGGTCATATGTATTTTAAAGATACACTAAGGATATTTATTCTATGTTTACCAATATGCATGCCATTCCTTTTACTTTTTGTTCCCTCCAGAATATCTGAGTTTCTCTCTTGTATTATTTCTCTACAGCCTGAAGAATCTCATAAAAGCACTTTTAAAAAACATGCTGGCAACCAATTCTTTTAAATTTCTTTCTTTTACATTTAAAAATGTGTTTATTTGATTATTATTTAAAAAATATTGTTTTAAATTATATTTTTAAAAAGGATAAATTTTGGGTATAGGAATTGGGATTGACAGCCTTTAAAAAATGTCCTAATGTCTTTTGGCTTTTTTTCCCCCTGATGAGAAGAAAGTAGTCATTTAGTCATTGTTTTTCTGTATGTAATATGATTTTTATTCTCTGGCTCCTTTTTTAATTTTTTATTTAGTCTTTTTTATTATTCTTTTTATTGCATTTTAGGTTTTGGGGTACATGTGCAGAACTTGCAAGATAGTGGCATAGGTACACACATGGCAGTTTGTTTTGTTGCCTTCCTCCCTTTCACCTACATTTGGCATTTCTCCCCAGGCTATTCCTCCCCAGCTCCCCCGACCTCGCTGTCCCTCCCCTACTCCCCCCAATAGACCCCAGTGTGTAGTACTCCCTTCCCTGTGTCCATGTGTTCTTATTTTTCATCACCCGCCTATTAGCGAGAATATGCAATATTTCATTTTCTGTTCTTGTGTCAGTTTGCTGAGAATGATGTTCTCCAGATTCATCCATGTCCCTACAAAGGACACAAACTCATCATTTTTGATTGCTGCATAATATTCCATGGTGTATATGTGCCACATTTTCCCAGTCCAGTCTATCATCGTTGGGCATTTGGGTTGGTTCCAGGTCTTTGCTATTGTAAACAGTGCTGCAGTGAACATTCGTGTGCATGTGTCCTTACAGTAGAGCAATTTATAGTCCTTTGGATATATACCCAGTAATGGGATTGCTGGGTCAAATGGAATTTCTATTTCTAAGGCCT